>SZWC01006823.1:69263-80506 GCA_023375785.1 Penium margaritaceum | reverse complement strand
CTCTTCTGCTCAGCTGCCGTTGCCTTGACCTGCCACTTTGCCAGCTTGTCCAGCATGCTGTCGTATAACGGGATGCCTAGAGACAGCGTGGGGTACTTGCTCCCGCTGATTGTGTCCTTGTAGGACTTGAACGGCTTGAGAATGACAATGACCAATGCAACCAGCTCCCACTCCTTGAATTTGGGGAGCAGCACTGCACCGTCCCGTCCATACCCCTTCAGCAACCCCTCAAGCACATCCCCCAGCCTGAACACCCGCGCACACATGTCAAGAGTTGAGTTCCACCTTGTCTCCGTGTCCAGGTAGAGAGACTCGTACCTCAGCCCAGCAGCTGTCACCTGTGAAGTGAGCGACTGCTTACATGGTGTGCTGTGAGTGGCGAAGACCGCGACTGCGCGGCACTTCGACACTATCTCAGCCACCTGTGGCAGTTTGATGAGGTCCTACACGGCCAAGTTCATCACATGGCCAAGGCATCGGATGTGGCCGGCCTTGGCAAAGGCCGGCTGCTGAGGGAAGATGTAATTGTAAATCAATGAGTCTTTGGTGCTCTCGTTGTCTACTGTGAGGCAGAAAACCTGATCCCACAGCCCCCAGTCCTTCAGCACCCTCGACAGTGCCTCAAACAGAACCTCAGCCACTGGACTCACAGGAATGGCCGGGAAATAGAGGGAGTAGTCCATGAGCTTTTAGTCGGCGACCCAGTGAGCTGTAACTCCCAGGTACTTCATGTTGCTGTGGCTCTTCCACCCATCAGTGGTGAAAGAGATGGCCGACTCCATGCCCTCCAACTGCTTCCTTATCTGCGCCCTGAAAGCCGCGGCCGCAAGAGCTATCTGCTGGCTGATGGTCATGCGTCCCAGCAGTTATGTGCTTGGGTTGCNCGGGTGGGGGGGGGGAACGGATCGAGCGTATGCTGTGTTCGATGCATCCAACGCCGACAGCACGTCATCACTGTTGGCGGGTTGATGACAGCCACCCGCCGCCGGCAGGAGGCTGACAGCGACAAAAGAGAGATTATCTCAAAAACTCTGAGTTTGGACTCATCAACTGAGTTCTAACCCTGATTTGTGAAAGTGACATTCCACAAAACTAAAATCGGTGGTCAAAAATGGAACACTGGAACTCAGACAGAATTGCGATGATGCATGCATCATCCAGGTGGCAGAGATAAACTTTTCATGAATCTCATATGGAAATTTATGGGTGAAGGAAAAAAAGAAAGTACAAAGGGTACCGTGAAAAACGCAAAGACAAATGACGCAGAAAGAGCAGCAAACCGGCATGCAAAATTCGTGAACTTCCAGTGAGTGGATACTGCAACCTTGTCCACACATGAATGCCAGCAATGTGATTGCATGAACCATACCAGCCAATGAACGCTAGACACTCTGTCACTATAGTGCTGACAGGGCTAGATGAAACATGAGTTCCAAACTTAGGTATACGCAATTTCGAACAGGACCCCTGCGATTTTTCTGGTGTGGTCCAGGCATCGCGAACAAAGTATCGCGAGTCTACAAGGTACCCAGTACTTGAAGGAAGGGCATCGCGATACTACAGATCCGTGATACCTGGGGATGGCCGGGGGGGTGGGTGTGGGGGGGGGGGGGGGGGGGGGGGGGGGGGGGAGAGCCCCCCCTCCCCCCCCTCCCCCAGGGAAAAATTTGTCGTGATTCCAATGTGATTCATGTCCCATGGATTTGGAATTGTGGGTACCACGAGGAATCGTGGAACCGCGGTACTTTAATCACGATTCCAGGAACCTGTGTGCACCCTTATTCAGACGACATTGCTGAGGAATAGTTGCAGTTTTTCCTTGTCGAGATGAAATGACACTTTCAAGGACCGGTCCACCACCACAAGTAGTGCACCAAACCCTTCCAATGTGATGGGAAAAAGATGTCACAAAGTCCATGGAGATTTCTGACCATGATTCTTTGTGTACTAGTAGTTGCTGAAGAAAACACGAGGGTTTGGTTTATATCAAATCACGGTGTTGGCACACCATAACAAGTATCATAGAAGTTTGCGATGTCCGCTTACATTTTCTCTGAGTAGTAGAACTTTGCAAAATTTTTGAGTTTTTTCTCCTTGCCGAAGTATCCACCTGGACCTATGTCATTGTGTTCCTCAAAGAACATTCACCGGAGTTCTTCGTTAGGAGGTATAATGACCTGGCAAGTAAATCGCCATACTTAGCAGGGGTTTTCAAAAAATAATTTGGTTTAATCGTACCCTTCAAACTCCTTGTAACCCTTCACAGAAAATATTGCAAGGTAAGAGTATCATTCGACGAGTAACGTGTAGGTCTCAGCCACCAAGTCTGGTCACCAACTGAAAGAGCATCCATCTTTTTTTTTTTCAGGTGAGTACTCTATATCTTAGACACAATTGTACTGAGGAACTCCATACATAGAATTTTGGCTGAGTATTGAGATGTTTTAGTGTATGGTGGTCAGAGAGGAAGACAAGTTATCGGCATTCCAAATACAACTACCACGTTTTGATTTCATGCACAACCACCAACAACTCCTTTCTGTGTAGCACATGGTTGACCTTTGAACCACGCTTTTTACTCAACATATACATGACCGGCTGTTCTCCAGTACCATTGTCTTGCAAGAGAACAACCCCGGTTTCTCGATCGGATGCATTGGCGGCCATGATGTAGTCCACTATTAGATCCAACAATCATAGGTCTAGCACCAAGGTGAGAGTGTTCCTCAAATTCCTCTTGAAGTCAAACTGTTTTCTGTCTATCTAACTCCACTCAACTCAGTTTTACAAGTGAGATGGGAGAGGGACACTGATACCCAAGTGCAGTCTTTTACAAATTCATAGTAGTTTTTGTAGAATCCTAAAAGTAAGGGACGTCTTGCACATTGGAGGACATCGACCAATTAGCGCCTGCCTCCACTTTCTTCAAGTCCATGGTGATCCGTCCGCCGCCCGGAGATGTTGCCCAAAAAGAGTATTGAACAACAATGAAATTTGTATTGAGAGAGTTTTCCATAGACTTTCTCTCCTTGTAAATTATTAACTTTTTGGAGATGTCCACTGTGCTTCTCTGGGATGTGGTTGTGAACAAGGATGTCATTAAGGTATACAATGACGACATTGAGGTACAACCAAAAAAATGTTGTTCGTCACCGCCATAAACAATCATTGGTGTTCTTGAGTCCAAAAAGCATGAGTATGAAGTACCCATATCTCGTGTGGAATTCCATAATCTCAATGTCCTTACTAGATGCGCCGAACTGATTAGAGACGATACGCAGGTCAAGTTTGGTGAAAATCCTTGTCCTATGGAGCTGGCCAAAACGATTGTATGTTCGTGGAAGGGGGTAGTCATTCTTGATTGTAATTTTGGTCAATGCCTTGTGTTCCATGCACATCTGCATTGTGCCGGTTTTATTTTTCATAGAAAAACAAACAACGTGGATGACGTGATGAGCACCTGACCGAGCATCTCCATGGGTTGTTTCTTGATTTTGTTCAGCTCATGGTCATTCATCCAATAGGTAACCTTGATTGTTGTTCTGCTGCCCGGCTACAAGTCCATTTGATGATGGACACTGTGTTGTGGAGGTAGCTCAACGTGAAAACCTTCTTCACACACCTGGATAGGAGATGCAAAATCCTTTAGAATGGAAGTAAACGTGTCAAGTTTTGAGGCTTGTGAGGCTGATTTTGTCGTATCCACCACTACAGAATCCTCTTCTGTCCCTGAATCCACATGGACTAGCCGCACTTGTGCTCCGTATCACAGGTACAGCTTGGCCACTTCCAGTAACATTGGTTCCATGTGTCATTTTGTGACTGCTGCAACTTCCTCTACTATTTCCTCTCGTGTTGATCCTTTTAGCCGACGATTTGTTGTAGGTTTCTTGATCAGAGGCATGTGTTATCCATTGCTATTAATACTAATGGAGATTGTGCCGCTGCTTTTGTCCACTTACGGATTTTTCCGGTAAAGGAAATCTCATCCAAGGATTGTTTTGGATCGCTCACTGGACAAGTCCTGCAGACAGTTATGTTGTGTAGATATCCAATTCTTAGCGTGATGGGTTCACAAAGTCAACATATATGTGGTTAACCGTCAGTGTTCTTACCTTAAAACACCCCCGGTTTGGTGCATGAATGCAACTTCCAATCCATGTTGTTGTTCATGAAACTGGGAGAAGCTTCTCCATTCAATAAGGCCAGTACTGTTATGTGACTCTTACAACCTCTTGGTTGCACTCATACCACTGCCACCAGTTTTTCATCCACGTATCCCTCTTGAAACTTGGTGATCTGAGGAACCCTCATCAGCCATTCAGATGGGCAATCGGTCAGTGCAAAATATTCCAACCGGACACGAGGTTAGCCGTCCATTTTTGTCCATTACCATTTCCCAAATCCTCATTGTTTCTCTGTGACTCTCTCCCTTTTTGGCCTGCGGCTTCCTTTTCTGACAGTCACACATGATGTGACCCCTCTTCTTGCAAGTCCAGGATGGACGTTGAATGTGTTGGTTGACAGTATCAATCAACCAGGAGACAAGGTTTTTGTCGACCGTGGCTTGCCGTTGCCAAGATATGGATTGTGGCTTGGGATCACCAATCATTGGATTTTTGTCTTCGAGCGTTGTTGTGGGTGCAGTCAATGCAATCAGCTGTTGTGATCATTTGTGGAAGGCCATCTTCGATGCCAAACATTGCGATGAATCTTTCGATGTTGTTCTTTCCAATCAAGCGCAGTCACTGCGAGTGATGAGTTGGCCAAACCACCGTGTTGTATTTGGCCATGCTAGACTACTGATTCAAGCGTTGAAGCTTGTACCATGTGTCTGACTTAATTTTTCCAAAGTACACAAGGATGGAATGCACAAAGTCTATCCAATTTTCCGATGGATCCAAGGAGTCAGGCCACATTGGATTCCTCTGCTTGAGAGGTAGAGTGTCTGCGGTTGATAATGTGAGAGTGGTTATGTGAGTCGTTGATTCAGAACCACCGGTCTCTTATTGCAGTTGGCTGACCACCAACTGAATGCCTTGTCACGCTAAAAAGAGGCCGTGAGGTCTATCTTCTCATTGTTGTTATTGACCCTAGTAGTGGTAAAGTACACCTTCAAACTTGTCAACCATATCTAAACCGTCGGTGCTTTGGATCTTTTATGATCAAATGGTTCTGGAAGTGTCGGCCAGATTTGGGGTTCACTTGAGAGTTGCTTGTTTCTTGATAGAGCTACAAGGCCTTTGTCCTACACCTATATTGCTGAAGATGGAGACCATGTGTGACCCCTGACAATGGACACGACCACTCCCATCATATTAGACAAGAAGTATGCACTGAAGGTTGATTATTCGAAAAATATGGGGGAGACAGCGGACATGACCTTGTATTTGCATACCATTTGCTCTCTCATGTACTTAGCCACAATCACTTGGTCCAGCATTGCCTTTGCTGTCAGTTCCTTATGACGTTCCCATAGTTTTCATGGGACAATAACCTTACATGAATTAGTGTGAGTGGTCAGTATGTGGTCTTCGCATCATATCTTGGGCAATGCTTCCATCGGCATTACTTGGTTTTTTATGGCTACACGGATAACGACCGGGCCTAGACTCCTGATGGGAGGCATTTGGCATGCAATGTTTATCTACTGAGGGATGTTGTTGTGTCATGGGGTTGTGGCAAGCATGGCTGATTTTCATGTAGATATGTTGCACTGGGAGCTCGGGCTCTTCAGGAAGTGTGTGTACAATGCTTTCCATGTTAACTTCTTCAGTCCCTGCCTTCCTTCAACCTGTATTGTGTCAACCAGCATGCTATTTCTATTACAGAGGAATATGGTTTGTTGCATGTACACACCAGGTCCTTTGCTATTGAGCACCACTTTGTGCGTGACTTGGTGGATTAGCAAGTGATCCCTGTCATATAGGATGGCACAGATCTGTAGTAGAATTATTTTTTAATCAAGGCATTGGTGCACGGAAAGATTGGGATGACCATTTATTTCTTTGGGCTCTTTCATCTTCCTTAGGGTGCCTAAGGTTGGATGATGTGTGTATGTGTGTGTGTGTGTGTGTGTGTGTGTGTGTGTGTGTGTGTGTGTGTGTGGGTGTGTGTGTGTGCACCGTTCAGCATCTCGTGTTAGTTTTGCACATGTAGTAACATGCGTACTATTGAGCCATGGACAAGTGTTATGGTGTGAGCCGTTCCTGTCTGTGCATACTGACTGTGACCACTTGGCCCTGTCCATACCCGTACAGATCCCTGACACATATTATGGAAGCCGAGCTACCAACATGTGGTAGTCCACCCATTTGAAGTTGCTAGACAATTGTGACGGCGTACTGGAGAATTTTTGGGTACTTTTCTGTTTTTCTACAGGGGATGTGATTCATTGGTGGACTGGAAAGGGGCCCAGCTTGTATCTTTTTTACACTCCCCTTCTCCCAATCAATGCCAAACTAGGGCTTGTGTACAGTTTTTACTTTAAGCTCAATATAATGCATTTGTGGGATCAGGCGGTGCCTCATGTAGATGAGTGTGCACCGATGTATGACCAAAACAGTGATTTGGATCGGTGGTAGGGTAGCCCAACCTGGCGTGGTGTACATCCTGGCTGGTGCCTATGGTAGCTGTTTATTCTATGTGCTTGTCACTTACCATTTCACCCTACATTGTGGTTGCTTCAGAGTCTATGCATGTTCCTAGCCAGAACCTTATTGTTCTTGCATCTG
Organism: Penium margaritaceum; assembly: GCA_023375785.1. NCBI lineage: Eukaryota > Viridiplantae > Streptophyta > Zygnematophyceae > Desmidiales > Peniaceae > Penium > Penium margaritaceum. Next base: position 73,772 of record SZWC01006823.1, on the reverse strand, counting down.
TCTTTGTAGACGGCGTAAGTTCTGGCTAGGTCAGTCTGGTCACATCAGTTGCAGCAATGCTATATAGCGTCTCTATACTTTTTAAATAGGAAGTGGTCAGCTTATCAGAATTGCCTCAAATGGATCATTGAAGGCCATGGAATTTGGCCAGAACTCCCTTGGCCGATTGGTATCAAAATCCAGAGGTCATCGCACGCCGGACCTTGAATTTAAGAAAAAAAATGCCAAGTTGCAAAGTTTAGAAACGTTTGTGTACCTGGGACGTAATTAAGTCATCCCCTTATGGCCGTGGCATCCTGGCGTGTGACAGGACATCAACTTGACGCATTGCTCCTAGTTGTTATTCAATGCATTGTAACAGTGCCAATTGACAGTAAACTTTGTAATATTGCCTCGCCATCAGTATCCTAGGATTTTCATTGAATTTGTACTATGTACCCTTGTCTGCTTCCACAGGTAGAAAACATTGCACTTCTCTATCCAACAGGAACCTTTTGGATCCTGGTAGATTTTGGATTGGCTAATGTGGAACACCAGGTGGATAACTATGTTGATAGACAGGCAAATCTTGGCAAAAAGAGGTGCACTCATCTCCTCAATGACAAACAGGCCCAGTTTTTGTTTCACGTTGCCCTGTCCTTCCATTTTTATGTTCCTCGAGCTGAGTCGCATACAATCACCGACTTGCAAACCTGCCAGAGTTCAAATACGTTTGCCCCCAAAAAAAAAGAGTGTATCTTATCCACAACCACAGAGGTCACCGATTGCATGTGAGCTCGGCAGTCGGTAGCTTAGCCATCCATTCAGTGCCATGTGGCTCACCCAGAGTTTCAAGCAGGTTTTTTTTACTTGTGTGCTCAGTCTGCCCTTCTGTCTAAGGATAGAAAGCCATTGATAGCTGGATTAGACTGCTGTAGCAAGTCGTCAGCTCCTACCAAATTTTACTGGTAACCCTTCTTTCTCTTTCAATGGCGATAGAGGAGGACATGTCATGTATTTTGTCCATTTTCTTGAGAAATAGACGTTTTTTCCCCTTCGTGGTGACCATTTTCATTTTGGGAATTAAGTGCAAAATCTTTGAGACCTGATCAGCCACCACAATAACTATATCAAACTCCTTTGGTGTGAGGAGCAAACCCATCACAGAGTCCAAGAGATATCTGACCATGGCCCCTTTGATACAACTAGCGGTTGAAGAAAACATAGAGCTTCCGGTGTCATATCACTCCTCCAATAGTATTCTCTGCATATCTTTGTTTATTGGTATGACGAATTGGTGAGTAAACGGGGATCATCAAACCAAGACCTAGTTTTTTGGTGCCTAAGAAACTCGTGGTAACCCCTTGCAAACAGTAGCATGAGGAATGTTTTTTTCTCAATCATTCATGTGTTGATCTCAACCATCAATTCTAGTTGCTTAGTTGGAGTATCCACTGGAAATTTTTTTCCAACTTGGAAAAACAAATCCAGTCCGAATGCGACTACAGGAACTCCATCCCTCAATTCTGTCAACGGCTCATTTTTCACTAAATCTTTTTGTATTTACGTACATGGTGGTCGATACGAAAGATACATCATTGGTATTCCAATTAGCACCACTACATATTGAATAGGTATAAAACCACCAACATTTTCTTTTCATGCACCACATAGCTCTGCTCCAGTCCGTGCAGTTTCCATGACATGTTATTGTTGGTTGTTCTCCACCACCTGTTTCTTGATGGAGAATGGCATCAATTTCTTAATAACAAGAATCAGGACCCATGAAACATTCTGCCATTGGATTTACCAATTGTAAGGGCGGTACCAAGGTGAGAGTGTTTCTCAGAGAGGTCAGCACTCATATCTTGGTGTCCTCCCAACTCCACTCAGAAGTTTTACGAGTGAGACCGGAGAGAGGTATGGATACCCTGGTACTCTGTATGAACCAGAAATAGTAGTTGGACGTTGGCTGGCGTTTTCCAATACATAGCTACTGCCACGTTTTTGGGTCCATCGTGATCCATTTGCCACTCATAATGTCACCTAAAAACTCCATGGAATAGCAACCAAATGACAATTTCGACAGTTTTTCTGTAGTGCTCTATTTTCATTAACTCAGAGAAAATTCTCGAGGTGCCCATTGTGATCCTTGTGCATGCGGCTGTACGACAGGACATTGTTGGTGTACAAGATAATGAAGTCCCTGGAAGGCATTACCATAAACTCAAAGTGCCCGTACAAATTCTAGAATGTTTTCTTCTTGATGTCCTTGTCTAATACATGCAACTGGTGATTACACCTTCCTAGGTTGATTTTAGGGAAGCTTATGGCTGCTCAGAGGTGGTCAAGAATCTCGTATTCTTGTGAATGAGGGTTGCAGTTCTTGATGATGATGACTTCCAATGCTCGTTGTTTTACAAACTTCCATATTTTCATAGTATTCTTTTGACAAAAAGCTCCATGGATGGGTGGCTAAAACAAGGAAATGACATTTTTCTAGTTGTTGTTTTGGCTCCATCATATCTTTGTTTCTTGTCCATAGGTTCCCTTGACTTTTGGTTTCCTGATTGGCCTTAGGTGGATCTGGTGTTCAACACTATGTTGTGGAGGTAACGCTAGGGTTAAGCTTGTTTGTTACGGATAATCCCTTGGAAATCCATTTCTTAGCGGTGTTAAATCTCTGTTGCATCTGCATCATTTATCAGCTTTGAGGTCGATGAGGCTGTTGAGTCTGGTGTCAATTGCCGAAATTTTGCCTGCTTTTACAGAATCCACGTGGATAAGCCGCATGTGAGCGCCTCATCATTGGAACCTCTTGGCCGAATTGAGCAGCATCTGCATCATTTGTCAATGTGTTGTGGTTGCTAAAACTTCCTCTGCTGCCTCCTAGTACAATTCTTTGTCTAACCTCCATTGCGACGTGGGTCACTTAATTGTTGGCGGATGCCTTTTCTGGCATTGATACCAATGTCGATTGTGACACTGGTCCATTCTACTTGAGAATTGTATCAGTACAGGAAATCTTGCCCCAGGGTGTTCTCGTGAACGCTCATTGGGCATTTCCTCCTGACGCATTGATACATCCCATAGTTTCATGGTTTTCATTCAGAGAGGTTTGAAAAGTCAATGAATGTGAAGTCGTCCATTGACAGTTTTCCTTTCAAAAATCCCTAATTTGGTTTTCAATCCCTGCTTTTGAACAATATTTTTGTTGGTAAAACTATAAGAGGCCCCCCAGTCTAGTAATGCCAATGCCGTTTCACAATTGTTGGAATACCTCAACTGCATTCATAGATGTATTGTCGGCTGGTCATCCTCATATCCCTTGTCATAGTTTTTTATCTTCAAAAACTTGTCCGTGGCATTGTGAGTCGTACAGGTGGGTGATCTGTCAGCGTGTAATTTGTTTACCAGAAACAAACGCTGTCTATTCCTGTCTTGCACTGTTTCCGGAATCCTTAAATCTTCTCTGTAAGTTCCTCCCCCTTTTCTCCAGCTATTGGGACTTCCAACAGTCATGCAAGATATGGCCAGGCCTTTGGCAAGTCTAGCAGAGCTGTTGGTCATGGTGATTGTGTGCGTCGATATCCATTGGAGTGGAGGTCTTTGGCATCTGTGACTTTCCTCTGACAAGATAGGAATTGTTGCTAGCTTTTACATTCCTAAATCCCGGTATTGTAGTTAGCAATATGGATATTAACAACTGTTATGGTCATTTGCAAAACATTTTCATTGATGCCAAGTATTCCAAGTGCTTTCCATATGTCAATAATCGATGTTGTTGTAGTGATAACAGAGTTTTTCTAGGGTAGTATCAACATTATTGATGATTTTGTGGAGTTTTTGTACGTATTTTACTGTGCCGGACTGCTGGTGTAGTTGGTATACCTTATGCCATCTACTAGACATGTATGAATTGATGACAATCTCTAGACTATGAAATACTTGCAATCAAGAATCTGATCAATCATCTATTCCAACAACTCACTGCATCAATGGAGCAGGTGTGGAATCTGCACACGTAAGTGATGCTCATTGGAAGAAATAGCCAACTTTTTAGTACATATTCAATCCAGCTTGCACTCATCAAGCTCTTCATTCCCATTGATACCATAGAGATTGATTTTGCGATTGGGCAGATGATTTTTTAGGTGAAGCTCTCTGTTTTTGGGATCAATGATGAGGAGAATAAAACTAACCTTTTGACCTTGGTTTTTTTTTCCACATATTGAAGTTGGTAATTTGATCAAATGGACCTCCAACACGAGCAGGAGACTGGAGGATCCAAACCAATGACTCATATAGCCATCATCACATCATCAACCACAGGAATTTGAATTCTTGAGCACATCCATCAGGCATGGTAAGACTCCCTGGGTTCACCGGAGGACTATAACAACTTTGCACATGTCATTCATGTACTATTCTGAAATCTAAATGAGGAGTCTGAAATACAGTAAGAGTTACATTGACTATGTCAGCAGTTTGATATAGCAGAGTATGCACGGAGTTTTTGCGAAATAATCA
>SZWC01006823.1:53601-69095 GCA_023375785.1 Penium margaritaceum | reverse complement strand
TTTTTTTTTCCACATATTGAAGTTGGTAATTTGATCAAATGGACCTCCAACACGAGCAGGAGACTGGAGGATCCAAACCAATGACTCATATAGCCATCATCACATCATCAACCACAGGAATTTGAATTCTTGAGCACATCCATCAGGCATGGTAAGACTCCCTGGGTTCACCGGAGGACTATAACAACTTTGCACATGTCATTCATGTACTATTCTGAAATCTAAATGAGGAGTCTGAAATACAGTAAGAGTTACATTGACTATGTCAGCAGTTTGATATAGCAGAGTATGCACGGAGTTTTTGTGAAATGATCACCAGTACTTACACCGTCACCAAAAAAAATGTCTTTTTTCATTACAACAGCATCACGCGCGAAATTTGGTGAAAAATCAACATATCCTGCATCAGGGACGACCTTTTACAAATCACAAAAAAAAAACTGATTACATGTACAATGCTCACTACATTTCTCTTTCATAGGAATCAAATGACTAGCGAGACCAAACTGGAAGTCCGACTGTGGCGGAGGAGAGTCACAGCCATTCAAGACCTCCACTTTGATGTAAATTGATGCCGTCAACCAGCAAGACCCATGGCTCTTCTGGATTTGCATAAACCCATGCCTTGTTTTGTATGGCTGTCAGAAGCGTGAACAACCAGCCAAGAAGGGAAGGATCTGTGAAAGGAATCAGAGGATTTGGGAAATTCATATAACAGGAAAAGAAGGAAAATTTTCTGAATAGTTAGTAAAATCTTCATCTACCAATCACTCATCTAAACAGCTCGGGACGCCGCTAGTGAAGGTCCCTTGGATCACAAAGTTAAAAAAGGAATACAAAGGTGACCAACCCAAGGCACTGCTACTGGTGTTACTGAGGGGTTGCAAAAGTTGCAAAACACAACTAGAATTACTAGATGGGAGGATATATCACAGTTTTATCAGGAAAAAATGGGTTGGAGGCCATTTTCTAAGACTAAAATAGGGTGTATAGAGACAAATCCGTCAACGGAAAATTGCAGATTTGTTGACTCCATGAACCTCTCCAGTTTCCGAGTGGGGAAACACAAGATGTAATGGCGTGTAGTATTTGTCCAATTAGCAGCCACACTAATATCCTTGGGAAAGATTTCCTGTATTTCACAATCTGCAAGTGGACCGGAGCATTCAGGGCAGAAATTGACATCTGCCTCCAATCAAGCGACCTACAATGCAGCGGCAGTTACATGAAGTAGAAGAGGAGGAAGAAACAGAGGAAGTTGCAGTGGCCATTATTCAATGATGCATGACGTCAGTGTTAGTAAACATGGTCAAGGGCTACTTGCAGTGAGGAGCTCCTATATAGCTAATCCGCATGGAATCGGAAAAAGGGGACAAAATCAAATTTATTTGCGTGGCAGACTTGGTGGCCTCAACAAGGTGCAACAGAGGATTATGTGCCACTGTTATGAGATTTTGAAGAGGATTTCCCTGAAAAATCACTCCAAGAGTTACACTTGCAACAGATCATCAACCATCTGATTGACTTGAATCTGAAAAGCAGATTAACTGTCAAGGGGACCTATCAGATGAGCGGCCATGAGCCAAATGAGCCAGAAATCCAGCTGGACAAGATGCTTGGACAGAGGTTTACCGGCCCATTCACGTTGTTATAGGTATCCCTGGTGGGTTTTGCAAAGAGGAGGACAGGAGAATTGCGTACATGCGTGGACTTCCCTGAGTTGAACAACATGCCCTCTTTTGTGTGAAGACAAGCTTTTGGACGAGCTTGGAGGAGCCAAAATTTTACCAAAACTAACCTCTAGAGGATTTATTGTAAGCTTCACTTACGAGAAAAAGAAATCAATAAGACAGTGTGTTGCACATTTTATGGATACTCCACGTTGACAGTCATGCCGTTTGGACTCACAAATGTCATGGTACTTGTATGACAGCGATGAACATCATCTATCAGCTGTGTTTCAAGAAACTTGTTGTCGATACCTTGAAAAAATCCTGGTCTACACTTCCATGCAAGAGGAGAACAATGGATGCCTTTAAGATATCCTCAAAGCCTCACAAGAGAAATCATGCAGAAAGCTCTTGAAGTATGACCAAGGTCGTTATTCGATCTGGTTTTTGGGCCACATCATCAGAAAAAGAGGGATCATGATGGATGAAAACAAGGCGGTGGCAAGCGCTTTTTGGCCAACACAAAGCAACATCCAAGAAGTCTAAGCTTTTTTATGATTCTACAAATGCTTTATTTCAATTGTAAATGATAATGCCATGGAATTAGCAACTCCTCTGGTGACACTTTGAAACCCACCTAGTCGAGTTGAAAACAATGAATTAAAATATCTCAACTTAGTGGTAGCCTTATCATTAGCAAATCCAATGGTGGACTATTTCATGGCCACTGACCCATATGCTTTAGTAATCAGAGCTGTTATCCTCCAAGAAAATGACGTTGAAGAGAAACCAGTCATGTACATGTTACAAAATCCTCGTGGGCCGCGGCTGAACTACGCCGTGCATGAGAAAAAAATGCCGATTGCTGTGCACTCATGTACGGCTGCAAAATTTGTACTTCAAACCTGGAATACCTACAACTTGGTCTTAACACTAACCACCATGCACTCAAATATCTCTTAAAATATTGAGCCGTCAACAAACTTTAAGGTTGGAGTGCCTCGTGACTATGACATAGAGTACCAACTTGGAAAACATATCCAGGGGATACTCTTAATCTTTTATGAAACCTCAGGACTGAGATCAAAGAATTACAACTCAAGCAAGACCTATAACATGAGTGGCCATTTGCATGGGGTTAGGATGAGGATTTTGGTGAAACCTTAGAAAACATTGGTTCTGGTGTGAACTACTTCCATCCCCAATTACAACCGTCAAGATGAACTTTATTCAGTTAAAAGGCACCACTTACTGAATCACAACGAAGAATGATCAAACTGGAAATCCCACGACACTTTTGGTTTTGTAGCGTTTTGGGTTCTTTGTCTTTCTTTCTTATCCTTTATCTCCTTGAATTGCATGTGCATGATTCTTTTATTCATGAAATGTTTGTTGTTCAATAAAAAAAAAAGTGGTAGGAAAACACCCATTGTGGCCCATGTTTGTGCACCAGTCTGATGTAGAGCAAAGGTTCTTCATGGCATGCTGGAAAAAATTCATGTACGCGAAGGCTATTTGAAAACTCTAAGCATTCCTCAAATGGTCAAGAAGTTGAGTCAGCCATCAAAAGGAAACTACAATCAAGTCCATTCATCAAATCCTGAAGGACCACTTCTTAAAATCAAACCTAATGAAAACATATAAACATTAGAATTGCTTTTACAAAATTTTCCAACATGGCATACCCTCATCCATCACCAGAAACAGACATGGGAGGCTGAAAATCAGATTTTGGCAAGAGCACATGACTTGTTCTGGAAGCTGGATCGAGTTATTGATAGCCTTCCATCCCTAGACTGATGGAGAAAATGAGGGGAACAGACTGATGCTCAAATAACTGCTCTAAAATGAATGCAAGTCTTAGGATACTTACAAGACAGTCAAGCTATCAACCACCAAGCTCACAAAGAACTCCACGACCTATGCAACAACATGTGAAATGACTTTGGAGGTAGTTTACAACAAACCATCCAGAACTCTAGTAGGTTTGCATTGGTGTTGCCACATAGACCCCAAACATTAAAACATCGATCTTTACATCAATGAATCAATGTATCAAGCATTCGATACGTCGATGTACACTCAGTGTGAAGAGGCTGAATCACAGCATTGGGAAATTCATCTTGCAACCAAAATTTTGCATATCACTTTCCACAGTCATTGTAATTGCTATCTATGCCCAAACTTGTGTAATACCATTGGTGTAATCTGGTTACATAGTGGAAAATGGACCATAATTAGATCCACATGGCCATGGATTTATCAATTTTCACAACCTCTACATGTGAACAGATCACCACATTTCTGGTCCATTAGTGACCAGGTCATGTTTACGGTTCAAATTGCATGTAAATCATTTCAGCATGGCAATGAAGCACATGAATCGTTAAAATTTTCAATCGCAGCATGGAAGATGTGAAAGTGTTGTTTTCACATGCAGGTTTGAACAGGTTCCCAACCAGTCTAGCCAATGGAGCACACATAATGCCATTTCTACCCATCCTGAAAGGACCATCACCATCATTGGAAACCAGCATGGAAAGCACACTCCATCCCATGAGAAGTGGGATGCTCAACCTATAAAACACAACATGAAATTCATGCCGTTCCATTGCGCTTCTCTGCTTGTCCCTGCTTGCACCAACACCACATGCACCGCCAGCACTGTCAGCACCACCAGCACCACTGCCACCACCAGCTCCCCCAGCACAACCAGCACTGAAAGCACCGCCATTCATTGCCTTAATGCTGAGCCTCGTATTGCTGGCGCCAGAACCACTGGAAATCCCAGATCCCTGGGCTGCCGTTGCAGAAAATCCTTCTCCTGTGTTTGCATCTACAGCACTGTCTGCCCGCTCTGCAGCTGCTGCATGAGCACAGGCTGCAATTCGAGCAGTGTTGGTTTCTGCTGTAGCAGCAGCCTGACCTACGGCAGCGTGACCTGCTGTAGCCGGCACCAGCAGAGCCTCCACCGTTTTGCGGCCCCGGATCAGGCGTGCATGGCTTGGGGTATCTCCCGCTGCTGTCTCTGGAGCAGAATCCTGGCTACCACCCTCCTCCTCCAGCCCATTGCCCTCTTCTTCTTTTTCCTCCTCCTCCTTGTCTTTCTCCACTCCCACCCCTTCCTCACCCTCCTCATCCTCAGGAATGCTGGTGAGCTCAGTGAGCTCGCCATCATTGCCAGTTTCCGAGTCATCCGTGTCCTGTAGCCAGTTAAAGTCTATCGTCCTGTGCTTGGTGCAGTTCTTGTAATGCTTGTGTAGGCGGACATTGTAGTGCACTATCAGTTCAAGCGTGTTTACACTCAGCAGGTTGCAGCGTGCTGTATGGATGAGCTTGTGTGCACTGAAAGAATGCTCAAACTGGAACAAAGAGCATGGCTGAGTCAACAGCCACATGGCCAGCTTGTGCAACGCAGGCATGGCACAGAGGTACAACTCGTGCCACTTGTGAACAGGCAGCAGACCAGTGCTCATCTTCAACATTGCTGCTTTGGCATGGGAATTTGCCTTTGGATTCTTCAACGGATCCAACTCCAAAGCAGTCTGACCATTCTGGAAGGCACGGATCTGGCTTTGGATGGCATCATGGTCGACCTCGGAGACAAGTGCATCCACAACGGCCGACCAAGCATTCACAGTCTTGGCTCCCCATCTGAGATTTTTTCCAAAGTGTGAGGGGTGAAGACAAGCAAGGCGCGGCATAAGGAGGGCATGCCATGTAATACATCCTTCTTGCTGAGAGGCGGCCCATGGCATACTGCACATGGACGTGACTGACATGTGCGGGCTTGGTTTTGCCCATGGGCTCTGGAATACAACGTAGCATCTCCATGCAATCAAGCAATCCCTTGTATATGTCAGCGACACCCTTCCCTGAGTGGTCTGCAATGGGGAGCACCTGGACAAGAGGAGCAAGCAGGTCACACATTTCCCTTAGCTGCACCAAAAGCACCCGCCTGCACACCCAGGACCGCACCATCGTCTTGCGGGCCTGGAACCCCGTCGCACGATGATCACCCATGATGTTCTATTCATGGCTGTTGACCATCTTCAGCAGGAATGGGTGCATTTCCAGCAAGCGCCAAACAATGACGTGCGCTGTCAAAAACCGCGTGCCACACTTGGGCAGCAGCACCCGTCTAGCACTCGCCAGATTCAGCCATGTCGGTGGCATGTTGTTTTTTGTGGAAGAAGGTCACCACCTTCTTGGCCCTTGACAGGACTGCTCTTCCCCAATCTGTCTTTCCAATGTCCTTCATAACCAGGTCGATATTATGGATGCAACAGCCTAGAAACAAGACACGAAGATACCGATCCTTGAGTTCTTCAAAGGCCCTCCTATTTATGCTCCTGTTGCCATAGATATCCCAACGATGTTGTCTTCTCCCACCTCCACGATGGCGGCTTCAATCATTGTTGCCATGTGATTTTCATTCAGCACAATGCCACTGGCATCATGTGAGAAGATGTGGCATGACCCCTGGATGTTCATGGCCATCAGAAAATAGATTGCCGTAACTGCTCATTGTGCTGAAAAACTGCCCCTCCGCATGCCCAAGTGCAGCGCCAGGAGGCGCCGACGAGCCGCCAAAAAGTGGAAACTCTGTGCCGACGGATCTGGCAAATCAATGACTGCTTAGAGCCTACAATTGATGATTTCCCCACAAATTTGACAAGTCGCTGAATCCGGTGGAAGTTGTTTTGCCAAAATCAGACAAGTATCAAGGGAGATATGGCCTTCCAAAGTTGGGGTGTGCGCAACGGCTCTGGGAGACGGCTGCGACTCGAAATGCGGTGGATAATTGACCGGACAGACTTACAAAAGTACCATCTGGAGAAATTGCTCCGGAAGGCCTGCCGAGGCGTCCGGTGGATAATCCACCTGATCAAGTGGATCATCCACCGGATCCTGTAGTGCAGGTTGCTACTAAGGGACTTAGCCAAAATCATGGCTCGGCGTCCGAAACTCAGTAGTACTCTTTGTTACTCGGGGACAATCAAAATGCTGACTGCAGGTCCGCGGACAGGTTTCAAACCTTGTCACACCCGATCACCAAACTCGACCCAAAAGTGGGGAAGGTGCGTGGAAACATTTCAGGGGACCCCTACCTCACGTGCAATGGGATCTGCGCCTTGGGAAAGGCGCTTCGCACGTGAAGGAAGGCGCCACAGCGTGTGTTGGCGTCAGGCTTCTGTGGTGGGTGTGACATGCGCTTTGGCAAGCGTAACTTGGGCTACACTTGGCCAAATTGCACATGGTTTGGTGCGTTGGAAAGCTCATGAATAGCTCTATAAATGTTGTGATCATGACCAAAAACTAATGCACATTCGCGTTATTCCCTTTGCAAAAGTGACTGTCTCTAAATTCCTTCTCACATAGTGTGAGGCGACCAGAAAGCTCACGCTCAGTCTCAGATTTTCCCAAAATGGAAGACGTAAACCACCAAGAGACGATCAGAAATACGTCGGGAGTGCACCACGCGGACCTCCTGACAAAGGGTTATGGGCCCACGGATCTGATAGCCTCCATCGTTCATGTCGGAGTAGCCTGCGATTTGGGCTCTAAAGGTGGCAGTTTGAGCTGCACCTCACGCATAAGGGGCTGCTGGATGTCATGCTGGGAAAGGAGGTTCTCGTAGAAGTGAGTGTTGCGGACACGGAGAAGCAAGCCTTTGAAAAGAAGAACACGGAGGCACTCATGCTCCTGGTTTCCAGGACAGCTGAGTCATAGTGGGGTTGTTTCCAAGGCTGCAAGCTGGCAGCCGAAGCTTGGCAAAAGCTCTGCACCATCCACCAATCCAATTCACTCGCGAACAAAATGTTCTTGATGAAGGGGCTCCTCACGGTTAGAATTAATGATGGAGATGATGTCATCTCCGCCATGCAGCAGATCGAGTCGTTTGCCTCACAATGCAATGGCGTGGGTTGGAAGATCAAAACACAGCTCCAGGCGATGGCCCTCCTCATGGCCCTGCCTCACAATTGGGGTCCACTCGCTACCATCCTCGGAGGATGGTTGGAGGACAAGCTCACCTATGGTGCGGTCACAGAGTACATCCGTAATGAGGTACAGCGGTGGAGCTGCGCGGAGCCCTCGTCTTCCTCATCGGCCCTTGTCACCAAAATGCATGGTGTGGCGGAAGTCGAGGCAGAGGAAGCGGCGGAAAGGGTGGCGACAAGAAGGGCGCCAAGAAAGGTGCATGCCGCAACTGCGGCAAGGAGGGCCATTGGGCCCGTGAGTGCCTCGAGGAGGCGAAGACCGGCGACAAAAACACCAAGGGCAGGTCGCTCCTCAACGGCAACAAGAACCACTTCCACAAGAAGGCCAACATGCGGTGCCTGGATTCCGGGGCCGAGGAGCACACCCAAGTTGAGAAGGTGGGGTTCTTCACCTACGAGAAGTCCTCCAAGTTGATGGTGGTCACGAACGACAAATTCAATTCGGCGGCCGATAAAGGCGACGTGGAGGTGGAAGTCGTGGTGGGCGTCAAGAAGGAGCTGTACACAATCCGTGATGTGCAACACGTCCACGACCTGGCTGACATTTTGAGTGTCAGCCACTTGACAAACAAGGGGTATGTGGTGCTCTTCCACAGGAAAGGCTCAGTGGTGCCCATCGACGGCAACAGCGAGGTCGTTCTGAAGGCAAAGCGTGAGGGCAGTCTCTACATCGTGGAGACCAAGGTGGTCCTCGCGGCATCCAACGCAGTAGATTTGCAAGAGCACGTCGTCAACATGGCCAGGGGAGGAGGCGCTGATCTGGAGCTCTGGCGCTGACGGCTGGGGAATTTGGCTCCCGCAAACGTTAAGGAGATGACATGGCGAGACATGATGTGTGGCCTTGTCATCGACGGTGCAGCAGATGTGGTAGCAGATGTAGCAGCACAAAAAACGTGCGATCCTTGCATTTTGGGCAAGGCACGGTACAAGTCGTTCAACAAGGATGGGGCTTGCGCAAAGGACCTGCTATAGGTCGTGCACAGCGACATGTGCGGACCATTCAAGATGCCGTCAAACAGCGGCTTGAGATACTTCGTCACCTTCATTGACGATTTCTGCAGAAAACTCTACGTGTACTTCATGAAGAGGAAAGGCGAGGTCCGGGACCGGCTGAAGAAGTACGTCGCAACGGTGGAGAGGCAGACTGGCCGGAAGGTCAGAGCGCTACGCAGCGACAATGGCAGAAAGTACGTGGGCAACAGCGAGTGGATGAAGCAGCAGGGCATCAAGTGAGAACCCACCATGCCATACTCGCCACTGTCCAATGGAATGGCAGAGCGGGCGAACCAGATGCTGCTCAACATTGTACGGAATATGTTTGTGGATACGGGGTTGCCGCGAGGGTTTTGGGCGGAGGCTGTGCGTACAATGAGCTACACCATCAACCTCACCCCAACAGCGGTGCTCAAGGATAAGGGCGGCTGGAAGACGCAGCAGGAGGTTTGGAGTGGGTGCAAGCCAAACGTGGTACACCTGAAGGTGTTCGGGTGCAAGGCACACGCGCTGGTGCAAGCGACACAACAACGCAACACCAAGCGGGAACCACGGGCAAATTTGTGCTTGTTCCTCAGCTACAAGAGCGTGCAAAAGGGGTACCGACTCTGGGACCCGCGCACACAAGAGATCAACGGCAGCTGTGACGTCGAGTTTGACGAGCAGCAGAGCTTCAGCAGCAGCAGCAAGGACATGAGCATCAGGAACACTCCAAAAAAGGGGGAGTGGTTCCAACTCCTTGACTACTAGGAGCCGGCGGATGCGAAGGTCGAAGATGCGGCGTCGGAGCGCGGCGGTGCAGCAGGTGCAGTAGCCAATGTGTAGGACTCCGTTGATGATGCACTTGGACTGGAGATCCGGCGGAACGATCCGTTGAAGGAGGCACCGCCGGTGCCAAACCGTACACTCCCGACAGAGTTCGTGTTGGGCGTCGGAGAAAAACCCTCTGGATGCTCCGCCCGTCCGGTCAATGGTTCACCGGAGCGGGAGGGATCCTCAAGGAGCCATCCGGTCGATGATTCACCGGAGCGGGCAAAGTCGGAAGGATAGCATAGTGACGAGATGCCACAAAAATTGTCGCGTCGCAGCGGGAGGCAGCGGAGAGGGGGGAAGCGTTTCAACGTAGGCACCGGTGGATGGATTGGCATGACGTGGTGCATTCTATCTGCATCAACAAAGCCAACGACCGTGCAAGAGGTGCTTGAGCGTCCCGAGGTGAAGTAGTGGGACACCGCCATCAAGTCGGAGTTGGCGTCCATTGCTAAGAATGACACGTGGCAGCTAGTTGACAGGCCGAAAGACGCCAAGGTCATTGGCTCCAAGTGGGTCTTCAAGACCAAGTTCATGAAAGAAGGTGTGGTTGACAAGTAAAAGGCACGGCTCGTGGCAAAAGGGTACGCACAATGTAAGGGTGAGCACTACGATGATTCGTTTTCCACCGTCGCCAAGTTCACAAGCATCCGATCTATCCTTGTGGTGGCAGCCATGAAGGACATGGAGCTCCACCAAATGGACTTAAAGATGGCCTTTCTCAATGGCATCATTGACAAAGAAATATACATGGAGGTGCCGGAGGGGATGGATGCGCCAGAGGATAAGGTGTGCAAGCTGCGGAAGTCCTTGTACGGGCTAAGACAATCGCCCCAATGCTGGTACCAACAGATGGACAGCTTCATGGCACAACTCGGCTTCAAGCGTTGTGAGGTGGATCACAGCGTGTATGTGTGGCTTAGCAAGAAGCTCCATCAGATCATCGCACTCTACGTGGATGATCTCATCTTGTGCTCCTTACACCTGCCAAGCCTACAGCAACTGAAAGAACAGATGAGCAACAAGTTTCAGATGTCAGACATGGGGGAGCTGGAGTTCTACCTCGAGGTGAGCATTACGCGAAACCGGAGGACGCGCACACTTGAGTTGGGATAGGCCAAATTCGTGGCCAAGGTGCTGAAGCGGTACGGCAGGAAGGACTGTAAACCAGTGTGCCGTCCTGTCTCCACAGCCTGTGAACTCAATGCGGCAATGGCGCCACAAGTAAATGAAGAGCGGGAGGATATGGCAGGGGGCCCTAACAATCGGCGGTGGGTAGCCTCATGTACGCCATGGTCGCGACTCGAATGGACCTGGCCTACGCAGTGGGCCAAGTGAGCAGGTACGTAGCCGATCCAGGGCCACTACACTGGCAGGCGGTCAAGCGCATCCTCCGCTACCTGCAGGCGACGCGGCATGCGTGCCTGAGGTTTGACGTCAAGGGGCGGGTGAACCCCTTGCGTCTGGTCTGCTACACGGATGCAGACTACGCTAGGGATGTAGACAAGCGGAAGTCCACATCCTGCTACGTGTTCTTCCTTGCTAGTGTAGCAGTGTCGTGGTGCAGCAGGAAGCAGGACTGCATCGCCACCTCCACAGTGGAAGCAGAGTACATCGCGCTGGCCGAGGCGGTCAAGGAGGCAGTGTGGCTCCGCAGGTTGCTGGGGTAGCTAGGCGTGCCGCAGCAAGAGGCTACGGTGGTGCAAGAGGACAAGGGGCAGGTGGTGATGCAACACTGCAGCACGCACAACATGCTTGCGGATTGCTTGACCAGAGCGCAACCAGCGGACCGGCACGCGATGAGCGTGGCCGGACTTGGGATTACCAGCTATGATGGGCTGGAGGGCGCAGCAGAAGATGAGTGAGAGCAAGCAAGAGCATTGGCATGGCAGGTTCAAGGGGGAGAATGCTGGAAAATTGCCCCTCCGCATGCCAAAGTGTGGCGCCGGGAGGCGCCGACGAGCCACCAAAAAGTGGAAACTCCCCGCCGGCAGCTCTGGTGACTCAAGAATTGCTCGGATCCTACAATGGATCATTGTCCCGTAAACTTTACGAGTTGCTGAATCCGGTGGAAGTTGTTTCGCCAAAATCGGAAAAGTATCGAGGGAGATATGGCCTTCCAAAGATGGGGTGTGTGCAGCGGCTCTGGGAGCCCGCTGCAACTCAAAATCCAGTGGATAATCGACCGGACCGACTAACAAAAAAACCATCTGGAGAAATTGCTCCGGAAGGCCTGCCGAGGCCTCCAGTGGATAGTCCACCTGATCAGGTGGATCATCCACCGGATCCTGTAGTGCATGTTACTACTGAGGGACTTAGCCAAAAACATGGGTCGACGTTCGAAACTCAGTAGTACGCTTTGTTACTCGGGGGCTTCTAAAATTCTGACTGTAGGTCCGCGGACAGGTTTCAAACCTCGTCACACCCGATCACCAAACTCGACCCAAAAGTGGGGAAGGTGCGTGGAAAAATTGCAGGGGACCCCTGCATCACGTGCAATGGGATCTGCGCCTTGGGAAAGGCGCTTCGCACGTGAAGGAATGTGCCACAGCTTGTGGCGGCGTCAGGCTTCTGTGGTGGGTGAGACCTGCGCTTCCGCAAGCGTAACTTGGGCTACACTTGGCGAAATTGTACGCTGTTTGGTGCGTTGGAAAGCTCATGACTATCCCTATAAATGTTGTGATCATGACCATGTACAAAAACTAATGCCAAATCGCGTTATTCCCTTCGCAAAAGGGACTGTTTCTAAATTCCTACTCACATAGCGTGAGGCGACCAGAAAGTTCACGCTCAGTCTCGGATTCGCCCAAAACAGAAGACGTAAACCACCAAGAGATGATAAGACAAATTTTGGAACCACACCACGCGGACCTCCTGACACATTGTTCCACTTATCCACTGTTATGATGCATCCATAACTCTGCCACTACCTTTCCAGTGGCTCTTCGAGAGCCACTTGTTCCTTGTCCAATTGTTATAGTAGGGCCTCCAGCACCTTGTCACTGTGGGGTAGGCAGAATGCCAGTGTTTTGTGCTTGGCAGTGCACAAAACATCGATCATCACTCTCTTCTTGCATAAGGAGATTGGAAGCGCACCAATTTCCATCAGCTTCACAATGGAAAACTGGCATGTTTTGTTGTTGGCCTACACGGTGAACCTATACATGGTGCCTTGCGGTAAGTTTCCACAGGAGGCATGCTCCTGAGAATGCTCATGGCGGTCTCGGCTTTGAGGTGGGTGGCAGCAGCCTGTGAGCAGCTTCAGCCTCCTCCCCGGAGTCAACAGTTGCAATATTTGCCCTCTCCCACTTTGCAGCTCTTTCGCTCTCTTCCCATAGCCGGGTCCACGACACTGGCTTGTCCAGCATACCCCATGACTTGCCCTTGCTGTTGTACAGTTATGCACTGAAGGGGCGTCATTCCCCTGATGGTACTGGAGCCTGCTCCAAGCCGAGAGCATTATGTGCCAATGGCGGGGGATTCAGGCAGTTGGCAACATTAGCGATGGATTCGCCCGAGTGTTCCCTTATACGGTCACAGGTCCCTAGAAGATTGGAGCTGCAGGAGCCAACTAAAAGCCTGCTTTCTTCATTGGAGTTGGCCGTTTGTTCAACTGGCAGGAAAGTGCAAAGGTTAGAAAGTCGTCCTTGCAAACTGGCCCCTTTTTGTGGGTTGATGATAGCGATCTCAGATGTAGTTGCCTGTGTTGCAGAGCTAGAAGATAGAGGAGAGGTACTCCCCATGCAAGCCATGGCGTTGGGGTCCAGGGCTCAGTGGCCTGCGAAGTGAAACATTCTCATTCATGTCTAAGAGACTGCATGCATCAGCTAAGAGCTTTGTGGCTTGTGAATTAACCTTGGGCTGTCACTTTGCCAGCCCTGCTAGGCTGAAGCATCATTCACCAGGTCGTTTGATTCGCCTGTGGCATGGTAGCTGGTGGTTCGGTCCAGTTGTCAGTTTGAATCGACGGCTGTTTTGAACTTTGGTTTGAACCAGCCATTGGTTTGAGTGAATTGCCAGTTTGAGCTGGCGGTGATTCAGACCGGAGGTTTATTGAAGCGGCAGTGGTTCAAACTGGTGGTGGTTTGATCAAACCGGCTGTTTTCTGACCTCTGGTTTCAACAAGCCTAATGTTTGAGCAGCTGACAAGGTTGGACGGCATGATTGAGCCACGGTGGCAGACTCTGTATGCAGGTTTGGCCAACGATGTATTTGGTGTAAAAGCATCGTCCAGGTGTGCAAGTCCTCTGGAAACATCAAAATCTATCATGTGCTAAACATGTGCCAATTGTGAGCTAAACCATTTGAACTTTTTTTCCAAACATAAGTTCAACAATTCCAAGGTAAACGCTGCGGAAATTTGAAGTCCTCCCATAATCATATACACACTGTGACGGACATCAAGAGTGCGGTGCCACAACAACATATTCAATTGATGAATTGGGTCAATCGACGCAAAAATCATTATTGGCGATATCTGCCGTATTGACAGCACATAAAGAAAAGTCCCAAACTTTTTTACTCTCGGAATGGAGGATCATTTCAACATTTTTTTTCCACATAAAGAATTCGACCAGACAATAAAAAAATTAAAACAAAAACAAATTTAAAAAACGAACAACAACAACACTCAAATCAGGGTCCTTTCATACACATGGCTTCACTATGTTATGCTAGAGGTCAAACCTGCATGTAAGCAAAATTCATCCTGCAATGGTTGCTGACATGACAATAAGCCAGAGAGGTAGGTCCTTGCTTTCCTTTGTTTTCATGCAGCAGCTCATGAACAGCATGAACTGCAAGATTGAGAAGCATCAGAGCATTGATGGCCATTGACATGCCGCGGTGGAAAATTGTCATCGGTTGTTCAACGGTCAACTGAGCGGTGGTGCACTCGTGCTTGCGTGCACTCCAAAATGACCGGGTGAAACAATGACATCAATGCAACATAGATGTAGATCGATGTGCCGGACAGCAGACCCCAGTGGTAACACTAGTTTACATAGTTCAAGATGCATAAAAGTAGTCGATATCTATTGGCGTGACTTTTGTGCCATCTGGGACAAGACATGTCAGGTGCTCATGGGAAGAAGCAGCAATGAAGTGAGCAACCAGAAAGCATCGGATGGACACCGGGTTTTGTGTTGGTGATCATGTTTTACTCAGCTCAATGAAGATCAAGCAAGGACAGGACTGTGTAAAGCCAAAATCCAGGTGTCTGGTTCTATTCTTCATTCAGGAAATACAGATATACTTCCTTGCCAAATTCTGAATACCCCACGGAATGGCCATCCACCTGGTCTTCCTTGTCAGGCAGATCCAGTCTGACTACTAAAGCGACAAATTCCCCTGGAGAAACATACCTTTGCCACCACCCGCGGCAGAAGAAGAGGATACAAAGTACACCATCAAGAACAAAGTTGGACACAAATGACAAGAAGCAAGATTTCTGAGTATCCCACGAAGTGGCAAGGCTACAAAAAATTGCACAACAGTTAGGAGTCCTAAAACAACCTAAGAGTTCTCTGCATCAGATTAATTGTTCCTAATTTTCATAATCTGTGGATAGATGAAAACTTATCTTTGATGAAGGGGACTGTTCAATAGCTATACGGTTCTTCACTTTGACGATGTAAATTGAGTGGGAAGTCAGCATGTGCATCCCAAGAGTAAGTTCTAGCTTTTTTGGGATAAGCTTCTGAATTTTGAACTACCAGACTCCTCGTCCACCCATGCTATCGCATTAATCCCCTTGAGAGCTTGTCATTATCACTGTCCATCATCCTGTTCACCAGAAAAGTTTGGCACAATGAGTCAAGCACTCACATAAGCACTCATCACAATGCTCTATCTCACACATCAAATTATGAGAAACTAGAGAGCATCCCATCAAATAATGGAAAAGGAGGATAAATGCCAAAGGACACTTAGGATTTGATAAGATGATGCTTAGCTAGTATCAAGATTAAAGACCATGGAGTAGGTCGATTGGAAGTGGAAGCTTTGGCCAGCTGTACCA
>SZWC01006823.1:7343-28353 GCA_023375785.1 Penium margaritaceum | reverse complement strand
TGATCTCTTTCACAAGCACAGGTGGTCATAACAAGAGGAAGAGGAGCAACGGTCTTGAAGAGGGTGATAAAGACTGGACCTAGCTGAGGAGAGGATGGGCAATTACACTTGCTTGCCACCCATTGGGACCTTGTCTGCAACCTGCTAGAGAAAAGCATAGTCTTGTCATCCCTACATGTGTCATTGGCTCGACTCTTTACTGCTTCAAAGACTACAGGTACAACGTTGCAAGAGATGTTCTTCTATGTCTTAAGGTCTCATGTATAAAGTATTATGGGTGGATAAAACTGATATCAATGTAGCATATCATAGCAAAAGGGGTGAAATAGCCAAGATACCCTATAAACTTCATGTGTTTGCTTGTGATATCCCCACCATGAAGGAGAAAATACATCATTTCCTACCATCTGGAAGAAAAGCAACAAGCCCCCCACCATGTGGAAGAATAACCATCTGACCACCCCGTTTTCAATGCTGAATCGCGACATGTGCCAAAGACAAAGTATGAAATAATGTGCACTGGCTCATCCGGCCAATTGACTCTCAACAACGAAAGACACTAGTTGAAGGCAGCGAGCGCGACTAATATTCTTGGACACAATCGTGTCATGGGTTTGTGGGCCCTAACGCATCAAGGGCATCCATTTCTTGCGATCAACGACTTCTGACACTGACCGTCGATGCGCTAGGACCCCCTCAAATCATGCATACAGTGGCCCCGTCGCATATGCGACTAGGGTAGGATGTGTTAAGCGACTTTCATTGTTGGCCATCGATTGGCCGAAGCCCCTCTTGTGTGAGTACTCTGAAATCAGATAATCCTAGGAAATGAAAGGGACGAGTTTGCAGAGTTTGAGAGTCAAAACGACAAGATGAACAATGAAACCCAGTGAAGAACCCAACACATACTTAACGCCCAAGTTCTTTTCCTAGCTGCGCTCGACTATTTCAGGCCGACTATGTTCCTTTCAATGATCGTGTAGTCTCAAACCCCACACAAATTAGAATGAATGTCCACCGGAGGTATCACAAACCTTAGAAGCAAGGGGCTTGTGATCCACTTACGGCTTATGATCCACTTATCTACTTACGTGACGTATTTTCTTCTCCAATCTGGGTCACACTTCTTTCACACTTGGAAAATCATAGCTTCAATTATGAACACATACTCTAGAACTTTGAAAGTGCTATGTGATTGTTTACATCATGAAATCAATTTCATGTAGCATATTAAAAACTTTGCAGACATGTCATTCAATGCAGTTTGGCTCAACACGTTAGCAAGGAATTTCCTAATTTATGCACTAGTAAATTGGGGGGATGCACATTCTTGTTCTTAAACAAAGACTTACGCAATCTCACACACTGTTTACTTCAAAGAAAATCATTAGATGAATGTACTTTGTAACCCTGCGCACGCCTCGTGTGCAGCATTGGCACTTGTTACATGATGGTGTGAAATCATCACGAGTGATGTACGCTAGACAATTTCGCGCCCAATTTTGTGCCGGTCGCTCACCCTCTCTATCGCTTACCCCCTCCCCTTGTGGATCTCACCTTAACCGGCGAGGAGTGGGTGAGCGAGGGAGAGGGTACGCGGCCACCAGTCTCGCTCGCGAGGCCTAGTGGCCCATCTGCCTCCGATCGAGCCCCCAACTTGATCAGCGGCTGGGGCAAGCCGGCGGGTGGTCGGCCGGTCACCTGACCGCCGGCCGGCCATCCAGCCGGCCAGCTGCCAGCTAGCCGGTGGCCAGCGCGTGGCTGGCCACTAGCCAGCCCTTGCTCGTGAGGGCTGACAGCCGGCCAGCCCTCACTCGTCACGAGGGCGGAGAAGCTGACCCGGCCCAATCGCTACACAAAATCACCCAATTTTACATGCAAATCTTGCATTGTTGTAACGGGCTGAGTCTCCAGCTCCTGCTCTGAAGTCATCGTCGGAGTTTGCAGAATGGCGTTCTCAGTCCACGTCAGGGGTTTACCCCCTTCGCAAGACTGAGGGGCAATCGTCATCAACGACCCAGAGCAGGGAGACTCGAATATTTCGAGTCTTCAGAGGCCCATTTCCGTTTTTAACCAAACCTCTGGTTTTGGGACCCAAACCGGGGGTTTTTACCTCAAACTCGTGTGTTTGCACAAGTTATTTTGTTTGTTTTATGTAAACGTTTGTCGTAAACAAACGTCGATATACGTTTTGTAGTCTTGGCACGAAATCATCACGTGCGAGGCACGTTGGCGATTTTGCGCCAGTTTACTTCGACCTCACCCTCGCTACCCCTATCCCTCGTCCTCTCTTGCTCATTTGAAAGGAGGGCGAGGGGGGGCGAGGGCACGAGGCCACAAGGCCTTGCCCTCGAGGCCCTCGTGGCCCCTCAGCCGCCGATCGGGCTGAGGCCGCGATCGGCGGCTGGCGGCTGGCCGGCCGGTGGCCGGCCGGTCGCTTGGCCGGCAGCCGGCCGTCCAGCCGGCCGGCAGCAAGCTGGCCGACGGCCAGTGAATTGCTGGCCGCCGGCCAGCCCTCGCTGACGCGAGGGGTGGTGCACAACCACCCCTTGCTTCAGCGAGGAGGGAGGGCCGAACCGGCCCTCCCGCTACATTCCTCCCCACTTTTTATGAACCGTCCCGGTTCATGAACAACAAGTAGGATTGTCAGTCAGTGAGTCATCAACACTGTGAAAGAAAGTTAATAATTTCAATCACCAGCTAAACATGAACACTTGCATGGTACTTAGACCTAAGCTGCAGCTTGTAGGTTAGCACGGCTAGCGGCCTCCCCCCTTTAGGCTGGAGCGTCCGCGCGACAACCATGTTGGGCGTCCCCAACCTCCTATGGTCGCTGTCCATGAATGTTACCCTGTGGGAATGTTGTTCACTTTTTTCGCGTTCAGGTGGTACCTCCTGCCACGCGTCGATCTGTGCGAGCTGCAAGCTTGCTCCAGCACTCGTTGACCACCCCTGTGGGCAGCCAAGATTCGGGCTCCCATGAATTATGTTCATGTCCACAACCGGCCCAATGAACGAGGTACTCCCTGACAACGCGCGACCGAAGAGTACGCTCTCGGTGCTGGAGTAGGCAAAGGACCTCGTATTGGCCGTCGGCAGCCAAGACTACTGGTGGTGGCTGAACGGTTCCTTCTGCCGTGTATGGAGCCAGCAGGCTCACATGAAACACGTCATGTATCTTCATACTCGGCGAAAGTAGCAATCGGTATGCCACTGGCCCGATGCGTGCCACAATGGGAAACGGCCCAATCCACTTCGGTAGAAGTTTTCTTGCCCCTGACGACTTCAGCCGAAGGTTATTAAGTGCTAAGCAGCACTTTGTCGCCGATGTCAAACGAGACCTTCCGGCGACCTTTGTCGGCATATGCCTTTTGTTGTTGCCGAGCTGCTTGAAGGTGACCCTTTGCCTCCTGTAACAAGGAGTCGATGCGCTCAGCAAAGGCTTGAGCGGAAGGAACCTGCCCTCCTATACTCTCACTCTTCACCAATGAAGAGGGCATCACTGGATGCCGACCATTGTTCAACACGAACGGTGTGAACTGTCTGGACTCGTTCACCGCGTTGTTCACCGCAAACTCTGCCGGTACTAGGAATTTGTCCCAATCATGCATGGCAAGGTCCACGTACATGCGGAGCATCTGCTCTAGAGTGCGATTCATGCGCTCTGTTTGTCCGTCAGTTTGAGGGTGAAATGCTATCGACATTTGCAATTCACTGCCGAAATATTCGTGCATCTTTTGCCAAAACTTACTAGAAAATTTGCGATCTCGATCGGAGATAATGTGCAACGGCAAGCCGTGGTACTATACGACACCTTCAAAGAAGAGACGAGCGGTCTCCTCTGCGTTCACGTCAGTGGTTGTAGGAATGAAGTGTGTAATCTTTGTCAAAAGATCCACAACCACTAGTATTGCATCATGGCCACGGGCCGTGTACGGAAGACTAGTAATGAAGTCCATGCTGATGCACTCCCATGGAGTCCCAGGAATGGGAAGCTATTGGAGGAGTCCAATAGGCTTCTTGTTACTAGCCTTACTCCGAAGACATAGGTCGCATGTCATGCAATGCTTACGGACATCGACACTCCACCCTGGCCACCAATAGTGGTCCGAGAGTGCCTGTCCCGTCTTTCGGGGTCCCACGTGACCTGCAACCGGCGGGTCGTGGAATTGGGAGATAACCTTTGCTCGAAGGTCTTCCGAGTTTGGCACAACAACTTGTTCTCCGTGCCAGAAGATTCCTGCGGCCTCCACCAAGCCGTACTTGTCCAGATTTTGAGAGTCTTGAAACCAAGAATCCACACAGTATCCCATCCGGATCCTGTTTACAAAGCCGTTGTAATGGATAATCTCTCGTAGTGGTTGCCGCAGAGGTGTAGGGGGATCTGGTGGTTGTACGGTTGCTATTGCAATGGCCATAAAACACCCACTGACCTCGGTGGTTGCTTTTATTTCCACAGACTGTCGGCTTAGTGGGTTGGCCACGTTGATGCGTCCTGGCCGATATTCCCATGTGAACGAGAATCAACTGAGGTATTCGCTCTAACGTGCCTGTCATCTTGACAGGTTCGGTTGCGTTTGGAAAAACGCCAATGGATTATGGTCGGTCACGACCGTCACACCCCCTTCGGCACCCTCGAGGTAACAACGCCACATCTTGAAAGCGTGTACTACCAAAAGGAGCTCTTGATCCCCAGTCGTGTACCACGTTTCCGCGGGGATGAGCTTCCGGCTCTCATTCGCAACTGGGTGACCATTCTGCATGAGGACGGCTCCAAGTCCTACTACCGACGCATCACATCGAACCTCCCACGGTTGCGATGGATCCAGAAGAGCTAGGACAGGCGCTGTGGAGAGAAGCTCTTTGTCCTTGAGAAAAGCGTTCTCGCAATCAGATGTCCATTCCCAACGCACGTCTTTTCGCGTGAGCCTGGTTAACGGTGCTACCAGGGTCGAATACCCTTGCATAAACCGTCGAAAGTAGTTTGCAAGGCCGAGGAAAGACCGAATCTGCCCAACATTTTCAGGGCGTGGCCAGTCCACAATGGCTTGGACCTTTCGTGGGTCGGCACGGATGACGTCCTTGCCGACGATGTGTCCAAGGTATTCGAGCTCGTCTTGTGCAAACTTGCACTTGCTCACTTTCGCATAGAACTTCTGTTCTTGAAGGATTGCGAGAACTTTGTACAGATGTCCTATGTGCTCTTCCATTGATTTGGAGAAAACCATGATGTCATCCAGGTAAACCAAGACAAACTGTCCAAGTTGCTTGGCGAACGTTCGGTTCATTTCTCCTTGGAAGGTTGCCGGGGAATTTGTATGCCCAAAGCAAAACACTCAGAACTGATAGTGTCCCATGTGCGTTCGAAACGCGCTTTTGGGTACATCATCTTCTGTGATGCGGATTTGATGGTACCCTTGAGACAAATCCAAAGACAAAAACAGTTTTGCGCCTTGGAGTTGGTCAAAAAGGTTCTCAATCTGCGGTAAGGGGAATTGATTTTTCACCGTCAGCATGTTCAACGCCCGGTAATCCACGCACATGCGTAAACCACTGTCCTTTTTGTTCACAAAAAGGATCGGCGTACCGTACAGCGAGCTACTAGGCTCGATCCACCCTTTTGCAAGGTACTCTTTGATTTGGCGTTCGGCCTCTCGCCTTTCTGCTGGACTAAGGCGATACATGGGTCTGAACGGAGGAGTCGCCTCCGGTTGCAGCGGAATCGTGTGGCCCATGTGTCTTTCTGGTGGAAGCCCAGCCGGTGGGTCTTGGAACACATCCGAGAACTCCGCCAATAGAGATCTGATCTCTTGTGGCGTGTCTTACGTCACTTCGTCCTCCACTTTCTGCAGCTGAGCCAAGGAGTATCGACATCCTTGTCGAATACGTCGCTTGACCTGCATTGTAGACAAGCTGGCATGGACTTTGAGTTGGGTCGGTGATAATTCCGTACTCTGAATCAACGTAATGCGACATTGTCCTTTTTGGAGGATCAAACGCTTTGATTCAAAGCACATTAGAGCCTTGTTGTCACGAAGCCAGGGATTGCCTAGCACCACGTCGAACGGGTCAAGAAGGTTGAGTACCTTCAACGTAACACGCTGTGTGTACCCTTGAATACAAATTTTCGCTTTACAAGTACCGATCACGGGTACCGTACGGTTGTCACCGACAACAACTGCGCCATTCGATGGCTCGTACTTCAGGCCAACCTGTCAGGTAAAGCCAAGGCTAACAAAAGAGTCGTCCCCTCCAGTGTCAGCCAGTACGTTCACGGGAGCACCAGCTAGGTGTCCTTTGAACAGCATCGTCATGTTGCCTCCACTCTTCTGAGTGAACAGACTCGACGAGAGTAAGCCGAGTTTGTGATAAACACGGAATCTGTACGACGGGCATCGCAACTCCCATGATTCACCCACTCGAGTCCGCATCTTGTGGGCACGTGTGAATTCGGCTAGCACCTTCCAGTCTCTAAATTTGACTGGGTCGAAATCGTCGACGAAAGGTACTGCAAACGTGATTGAACTCATTGCCTTGAGGGCGTTTGCTTCAACCACTGTGTTACACAACTCTTGCACAGTGGTTGGTGTCGCCACCACTAAGCAGGTTCGGTCATGCATCTCGTTTGGTGATGCAAGGTTTAGTGGGCAATGTCGATCAGCAAGTGCAGAATGAGGTTCAATGAGAGGGGAGAAAACATTAGAGAAATTTGAACTCGTCAAAAACTCAAGTTGTATAACATCCTCGTCTGAAAACATGAACTCACACTCGTGATCCAGTTTTATCCCTGAGTGGTCCCCACTGACATCACTCAGGGGTGGGGAAAACCCGCCCCACGGCCCTGTCCGTTACCACGGCCAGGGCCATTGCCGCGACCGCGACCCTGTCCACGGCCCTGTCCGCGGCCTCCTGCTGCACCATCTCCACGAGGTGCTACTGCCGCAGCTAACGCCGTGGCCTCTTGTCCACCCCCAGCAGCCTGAGGGCACTCAGCACTAAAGTGGCCCGGCTGCATGCAGTTGTGGCAGAGTCCTTCGCGGAAGGATGTGTTGCGACGCTCACGCGCCGCCCGCAGCTTGTCATTCTCGTGGCTGCGCTTGTTGTTGGGGCCCTTGTATCCACCAGCCTTCTTGGTTGGAGAGTTTGCAGGCTGCTTGCCCTTGGCCCCGCCTCGCTGTCCAGTTGACCCACCAGCCCCTGCAGCGTCCATGCGCATGGCGCGGCCTTGCTGTGCATGTGCGTTCGGCCGTGCATCAGAGTAGTGCTTCGGGTTCGCCGAATACACTTTGCTCATGTAGTCGCGCAACGCCCTCCAGCTTGTCCAAGCTTGGCCAGTGGCTGTCGTGGTGGTCTTTTCCTTCAGCTTCTCGCTAGTGAGACCATCACGTAAGTACTCTTGCAGCATGCACTCCGGGTACTTGAAGGTCTGAGTCCCATCGCCCTCGGTGAAGCTTTCGGCTTCTTCCACGAGTGCGGCGAACTCGCTCAAGTAGGATTCGAGCGAGCTACCCAACTGCCTGAAGTCCTTGATCTTGTAGAAGGCGCGCTGCGCCTCCTCATGTTGGGTGCACTTCATGCGCATGATCGCGCACAAGGCCTCCCACGGCATGGGCTACCACTCAAGGTGCGGCTGCTGCGCAGTCCACTCCTTGACCACATACTTGAAGAGTTTGTCTTCAAGTCGCGTCGTGGCAAGGTCGCCCCACTGGCCGTGTGGAGCCTTGTGGACATGTAGGACGTGCTCCATGCGGTTCAGCCAGTCGGTCAGCTTCACGCCCTTTGGAAGATATCCACACTGTGGAGGAAGGACGTGTTCATGACCGACCCCGAAGTCGTCGAGGTAGGCAAGTCGTCCCTGCCACCGTCACTGGCATCCGCAACCGTAGTACGTTGCGCTTGCTGCTGCATCCGCACCTGGGTCACACTCTACAACGCCTTGTTGAGGATGTTGCATCAGCGGCTTGCCTCATGGGCGGCCAAGCGCTGCAGCTGGTGATCACGGTCAAGGTCCGTGATGCTCTGCCCGACGTGGGCTAGCAGGTTTGCAAATGCAAACTTGAGCTCTGATGTCGTCACAGCATCGGCGATAGCCTCTAGGGCCTCGCGTTGTCCGTGCACCCTTACCCACTGCAAGAGGGTACGGTTCACGTACACGCCTCCAAGGAGTCCCACCTTTCGGAGGAGACTGTCGTCGGCGACGACGCTCGAGTGGGTGCTGCCTTGCCCCATTGCGGCCGCATCGTAGGAAGGAGGGTCCGCCCCCATTCCTCCGAGTGGTGCCGTATCTCCACCATCGGTGGTGATCTTGAGTCGGCCTGCGGCCTCTGTAGCAAACTCTGCGAGCCTACGACGGTCATTGCGAATTGCCTTCGTGGCGACGTCGTCCGGCTCGTTCTCGCAGGAACTTCCCGTATGGCTGCTTTCAATGCCCTTGCTGCTCTCGGCAGTCTTGCTGCCATCGGCAGCTTCAGGCGATGTGGCGGGCGTCTTGCCCTTCTCGAGCAATCGGCTCGAGTTTGTCGCGCGACGATGGCGATGGTCGAGATCCTCATTACCTTCGCCTTCGTCGACGTCGTGCTCTTCGTCGGGGTATCCCCCCGGGAGATCCTCCTCCATCGCATCGTCCGTCGCATGGGGGTCGCCCACGTGCGCGTCGACGTTATCGTCAAGCACCTTTTTGGCCTCCGCACGCCGCTCGGTATCGCCGAGGTTGGCATCGGTTGTCTTCGGTGGTAGGGTTGCCCTTGGCGGTACGGTTGCCTTTGGTTTGGCAACCGTGCTCGCGGCGGCGGCTCCCAAAATTTGGAGTCCGCCGAGAGCTCGTGGTGAGGCCGTCACCACCTTGCCCTTGTTTGTCTTGGATGGTCCGGCACTTGCCATCTCGTCGTTCGTGCAACTAGCACGTGAAGGTCGTTGTGAGGATCACCCCACAACTTATAGGAGGAATCGCCTCCTACGATCTCTTTGCTCTCACAATCAGAGAGGCAATTAAAATTTCAATTTCTATTTTCCTAGGCCGCCACGTTGGCACAAGTTTGTGGTTTTCTTAACTAGACTTCCTAAGCCGTGACTCACAGCGATTGGCAATGACTAGTACCTAGGAAAACAGAAAGTTACAAAACAATAGAACGAGGATGAATGTGAGTGCCGCTCAAAAAACAAGACAAAACAATGAGAAGAGGAAACGTAACAATTCCTAGCGAGTCTTCCACTCTCTCTTGCCACTTCTTGTCTTCCTTTTGTCTTCTTGTCTTCCTTGGTCTTCTCTTCACGCTTCTTGACGCCTCTCGCGTTCTTGGGCGGCGTCTCCCTTGAGCCGGCGGCGTTGGCGAGTCGTCAGAAATCTTTAAGGTCTCAACCTCCTTTTAAGGGTGCTCTCAGGCCATGAGAGTCCCTCAGCTTGGGGAGGGGCACTGTCCCAGTTTTTTGGATGAAGGAGGTTTGAAGGAGTCTTGAAAATGAGGAGGATTTTGTGATTTTGGAGGTGGGAACTCCCCAACCCGCCCCACAAAAATCCTCCTAGCCCCCTGGAAGTGTGGAGAGACTGGAAGGAAGTGGTTCTACCAAGTAGAGTTTTTTTCAAGCTCTCTAACGCAATTTACGGTGCTTCAATCCGTGATGTGTAGATGCCGTAGTCCGTTTTGGCATTTCAGCTGCTGCTTGCAGTTGCCGGCGGCATTTTATCTATGTCGTAGCCACCGTTTCCGTCGAACCCTTGGTCGCGAGGGTCGTCTGGCTCTGAGAACCACTGTAACGGGTTGAGTCTCCAGCTCCTGCTCCGAAGTCATCGTCGGAGTTCGCAGAATGGCGTTCTCAGTCCGCGTCAAGGGTTTACCCCCTTCGCAAGACTGAGGGGCAATCGTCATCAACGACTCAGAGCAGGGAGACTCGAATATTTCGAGTCTCCGGAGGCCCATTTCCGTTTTTGACCAAACCCCTGGTTTTGGGATCCAAACCGGGGGTTTTTACCTCAAACTTGTGTGTTCGCACGAGTTATTTCGTTTGATTTATGTCGAAGTTTGTCGTAAACAAACTTAGATATACGTTTTGTCGTCCTGGCGCGAAATCGTCGCGTGCGAGGCACGTTGGCGATTTCGCGCCAGTTTATTTCGACCTCACCCTCGCTACCCCTATCCCTCGTCCTCTCTTGCTCATTGCAAGGAGGGCGAGGGGGGGCGAGGGCACAAGGCCACAAGGCCTCGCCCTCGAGGCCCTCGTGGCCCCTCAGCTGCCGATCGGGCTGAGGCCGCAATCGGCGGCTGCTGGCTGGCCGGCCGGTGGCCGGCCGGTCGCTTGGCCGGCCGCCGGCCGTCCAGCCGGCCGGCAGCAAGCTGGCCGACGGCCAGCCAATTGCTGGCCGCCGGCCAGCCCTCGCTGACGCGAGGGGTGGTGCGCAACCACCCCTCGCTTCAGCGAGGAGGGAGGGCCGAACCGGCCCTCCCGCTACAATTGGATTCAAATCAAAGTGTTGTAATCCATATTGGGAAATGTTTTAGTTTTGCACCGGCTCTGGGCCTAGTGAAAGCCAAGTCTAGCATGTGCCATTTAAAATCCCCACAGACCACACGCACTCCCCCTCCCACAAACAAACGTAAACCCCTCAAAATAGAGGTTTGTGATTTCTTGGAGGATATGTTGATTTCAGCATTCTAATGACAGATGCATGTCACACTTGGATGAGAACTTGGTGTCCAATCCATGCTTGAATGAAAACGAGGGACATTTTGTTGTTTGCCTAGAAAATGGGGACATGATTGGTTTAAAACATATGAGAAGGGGAAAAAAACGGTGGATAAGTTGATCACATGTTCCGGTCCCTTTTTTTCTCAACAAGTTTCATGGCTCAATTCACCTCAAATGTTTAAAAGTTTCTGGTTCTTGGACCACCAGAAATTCCTTCCTATAGGTGGTCAAGATTTTACACCAGCTTGAGCAATCAGAAAATGTTTCTAACACACAAGGAGGCTGGCCGCTAGCGATGGATTCAAGCCAACACTCTGTATCTGAAATTGATGGTTGTAGTAATACATGATTCCTTCAATCAGAGGTCTCGTGATACACACCTCATAAAAACAAGGTGAACATCAATCGTACACATCGTTTGTTTAATAATGCAAGTTTTTATGATGAAGTGCAAGACCAATGGCGCATTGTTAGCATGTCCTACCGCATGGACCTTTCATGCCAGGAGGGCATGTAGGAGTGACGAGAGAAAATGGCGGATCAAACCAATGGCCACTACTGAAGGTCACCCTTTCTGCACGTCATTCTTTTGAGTAGGTGCCCGTCTTTCATATGCGCACTTCCTGTCAATATGTGTTATGGCGACTGGTCACAACGACGCTTTGCACATTGACGCTTGACAATTTGGACACTTGTCATCAAAGTACACCGAGTATGGCGCCAATCATATACAAGCAACAAAAAACTATCCCAACTCTCAATCACAGACTTGCGATGGCTTTTCTCAATGAAAAATCAAACTAAACAAACTAGCTATCTGATGTTTACGTGGCTTGAATAGGTTTTGTCCTGTGGGCAACGGATGGGGTGGGTTGAGTGTCGAAAACCCTCAACCACCATGGGTTTGGCCATGCAGGCCAAGCTTTCCGTCCGTTTGGAATCAGAGCCCCAGGGTTCTATACTTGTTGTGGAAACCAAGAGCAATTGCATTATTGTCTAGGAGGAATGCAGCGATTGCCGTGCAATGTGGCTTGAACTCGTATTGGCCTATGGATCATAGATGGGATGGGTTGAGGGTCGAAGACCCTGAACCACTGTGGTTTTCATCCAGTTGGCCGAGCTTCCCGTCCATTTGGTATATCAAGTACTGATTACATAGTATCCAACTGTCCAACTGTCATTTTTTTTGGCCTCCTACATAGGAGCCACCCACATCCCGCTCAGCGTAAGAAGAACAAGGGTGCAAGACTGCACGTAAGGCATGTGTAGGTTACAAAGTACATTCAACATAACGAAAAACAGTGAATTGAGAAATAGAAGCAAGGGAAAGTCAAAGGGGTTCAATTGATCCCATGCCCCCACTTTTGTAGATTCAATGAACTATGCGGTGAGTCCAAGGATTTAATGAACTGTGACCCCAGTTTCAATCTTCATGTGTATGGTGCCATGACTATGAAGTTTCAATACATAATGTGACTACACGGCTGAATTGTCATTGTGTTTTTAAATAATCTGGTCATCTGCCCCCGCTATTCACTCGTTTCCCCTGCCTGTTGAGAACAGGACTGAACTGAATCATCCCTCGTGGTCCAATGACGCACTATCTCTTTCTCTTCTTTTCTTAACAAGAAAATGCTGTAGCTTATAGTGTGGATAGCGATGCAACCTGATTCCTATTTTGTACTTTGGTCTCTTATCTTGTGTGTGCACTAGTTGGACCTCACTATAGCGGGCCGAGGAGGTGTTCGCGATAGTGAGGCAAGCAAGGCCCGGACTATGATTCGAGGGAGGCTAGCCATGGTTGGCCTGTAAAAATGGGGGACTTGTGCGTCCACAAAACACTGACACTAAGTGTGTTTTCACACGATCACAATAAAGCGAAAACAACATTGTAAGATTTTGTATCTCACAAACCCACCAATTCTGTATCTCACAAACCCACCAAGACCGTAATCAAGCCCCATCACACCCAAATCACAGCTAAGGATTTGGGATGTTATACTAACGCAGACACTTGTTGGGCATCTCTGTTGCGAAGCCCGGCAAGTTCCCTTTCAATACATCGGAAGTTTTGGACCTAGATGCAAATATAGCACAAACCAGCGTGAGATCAACCATAACCCCATCAAAATAGGGTTTTTTTTATGCCCAACCAAGACATGTCGAAGGCGTGTGAGACTGTTAGACAGTACAGTCCGCATAGGTGGTGTCGTGTGATCCGGGAAACATTGTTTGGCTCGCGAAATTCTGCCAAACACACCGTTCAGACATCGAAAACAGGACTGTCTTGGAAAACCATGTGATGGTAAATAAGAAATATAGTGCAACAGATAGGCGTGGAGAAAGGAAAACAATTAAATAAAAGTGTCCAATCCTATAGCACTTGTAACCTCAATAAACCAAACAGAAATGCCTTACAAATATTTCCCATACTCTAATGGAACGACCACGGATGTTGAGATAGCCATCAATTGACACACCCTATTTGAAATTATAACGATGTCAAAAACATTGGAATGGGAAATGACACAAGAAAGTTACCCCAAATTCACCCATTAAAACTACAAATCGAGGACAGATTACAGAATGAGTCCTTGATCGAGGGCACAGTTCATGAAGCTAATCTTTTGAAAGATGGCATTCAATACGGAGGTTCGGTCCATTCAAGTTTCAAAGTCGTGGCATTACTCTAAAAATCCGTGTAGACTGGGGGCATGTCACCTGTCTGGCCAAGTAGATTTTATGCTTTGAATTCAGATTTCATATGGTTTTTCATGTCAAGTGGAAGGAGGAAGATTCGGTAACCAATTTTTTCTCTGCTTTTTTCAAGATAGATAAGACATGCAATGGATAGGATCATTAGCCGACCAGGCCAAACCCGTGGTGCTTGAGGATCTCTAGCCCTCAAGCCATCTTGTCCAACCGCTTGCAGGCTACGGAACCCCGCTTGATCCACGTGGCACTGGACGAGCATTACAGTCCCCCTTCCTAGTAGTGAGCTTCCTTCGGCGTCCGCACGTCAGACTCAAAAGCAAATGCTTTGAAACCAATGTAGCAAATCGACGTAATCCTTGGCTGCCTAAGCCAAAACCGCAGTGCTTGAGGGTATGTGATGCTTGAGTCATGCCACCCACCCGCCCACAAATGAGTGACCTCTGCCCCATCCACATGGCACGTGTCTTGTGCTATAAGATGGTAGCCGGGTTTATGTTATGAAACAAATGTATGAGTTTAAATGGAACCATAAACGTATTTACATCCCAAATTCTATACGCATAGGTATGCAATTTTGTGTTGTTTGTAAGTATTGTGTGGGGTTGAGTTTTGATTTTATATTATTTTTCTTATCGGTATATCTGACGTGAAGCATTTAACTTTGTTTTTGTCTTGGACGGCAATTCTTCGATCACGCACATATTCAGTTAAGTTCTCTTGTTTTGCATTGCAGTAAGAAAGGATCAAGATCAACCTTGCTCTAGAGTGGCGTTCTCGCTCAACTGACATGAAGGTGGATCGAGGAATGCCCTCCACGTTGGTCAGAGTCAGCCCCTGCCGAGGCCATTTGCGATCGCCCAAGATGTTGTAAGAAAGCCAGCAGAATGAAAGCCGCCACCATGTTACCTACCAGACGTACACGAGTTCTTAACCTTTCCGACTGGGCATCTTTGTTATTACACAAACAGCCCATGGCGTCGCAAGAACCACGATATTCACTCCGACTGTCGAGGACAAACTAGCCAACTCGCCCTCAATGGATATTCCTGAACCTTCCGACAGCTTCGACCACTCTCACGAGCTTACGAACAGAAGTATCCCGACCTTTTGGTTGACTTCTGGACACACCGAGACAAATCTGGATGCATAAAAATGCATCTTGCATCTTCACCATCAATTGTTGCAGACCCCCGACTTCTTGGTGGACTTTCTCAAATCCGACCACTCACAAGGCAACTCCACACACGTCGATCGACCAACGACCCCGACTATGCCTTATTCGTTACTCGTCACTTGCAAATATATGTTTGATCGTATCAACACTTGTCATTTAATTACACTTACCACTAATCATGAATCGCTCAAGTGCCCCGAATTCTGAATCGTGTTCAGCCTCGCAACTTCTACCTCTTCACCATCTACATTCCGCTAGGCATAACAACGATGCTGGAGAGGCATCCAAAAACTTTACCCATGCGGAGGACTATCTTGCACAAGCCGTCAGTGCATCTCGCACATCAACACCTCTCAGAAGTTGCGACTACGATGTGAGACGAGTGTGCACAACCAACGACTAGCAGCGGCTCCTTGACGACGACTTCGGCGATGGAGGAGTGGAACGTGCCAATGCACGCAAACCCTAAAGCGAAAGTGAATTCTTGCATGGCAGGCTACGCGGCACCTGGATCAACCCCTATGGCTTTGACAACCAATCCGGTCACGGACCCAACGACGACAAACCAGCCACCCTTAACAACAGCCTCGACGACAACGGCAGGGATGACAGGTGGCACTTGACGACAGGCATAGATCAATGAGGAATAGACAAACAGGATCTCCGTCATCAAGAGAATCAACAACAACCTGCTTCAGCAACTCAACTTCGCGATGGAGGCCCTTTGCAACACAAGCGCACGTGAAGCGGTGCTCGTCGAGAAATTCCCAACTCTCGAGCAAACCCAAAATTTGTTCGGCTCCACCAGAACCGTTCGATCTTGCAAACTCAAAGGGGCCGACGGTTCGGATGTGGCTGACAAGTTTAGGGGTGTACTTCACCGATGCTAGGGTCAACAACAATCTAAAGGAAATTGACCTCGTGGTCGCGCTTTTGTATGGCACGACGTTAAGTTGGTGGTCCGATCTAAAGACCATCCAACGGCAGCAATGACCCACGGAGCCCCATCAATGGCCAACGGCACCCGTCTCATCTCACCAACCGCAAGCGTTGTACCCACAATGGCAAGACACGTTGAAGCCACAAAACGACTAGAATACATTCACGCACGCGATGCTCACATGCTTTGGACAACTGAACGAGAAGTCCAAAGCACGGTACAAGCACCAACGTCTATGTCCGTAGTCTGGTGTGGCAGAGTACACGCAAGGATTCTGTGAGATCATCACCGTGGTCAGCATTGCCCACGATGAACTCTGTTTTTTACAACAACAATGGCCTCAAGCAAGATATCCGGTGAGCAATCACTTTTTTTGGCATAAAAATGACTTGTCGCGGATGATTGCAGCACAAAGAATCAACGGCGCCGACTACAATGCTCGGATCCATGAATCCTACGGCTAGCGATATCCTAACCACAATTATCATGGGAACAATAAGAAGTTGAAGGAGTCCTCGACTCCGATGGAAGTGGTCGCCATAGACTGGAGAGATGCGCAAACCTGCTATAATTGCAGAAAACTATGGCACATCAATCACAACTGTCAAAGCAAGTAACAGGCGAAAGGGGAGGGGGAGGGTCATAGAAAAACGAGTCGGGAAACGACAAAGGCTAGGCGTAAAAGGTGCAACTCTTATTTGTAAGGCGCAATCTGCGACTAATGATCGTCCATCTGAACGGCCTATATCGTCACAGAAGGTTTTTGAGATCACAAAGTTCAACAAGGGGTATGAGAACGACCAACCAGCGATAATGCTAAAAGTTAAACCTTGAGGGTGCAAAATTTGCAAAACGGTACCGGCACTATTGGATGGAGGAGCTTCACACAGATTTGTAAGCAACAACATGGTTTGCAAACTGGGTTTGCAGACCAAGCCAGGCGTGTTTGAAGGAAAACCTGTCGACAGGAGACTACATATGCGGAGACCTTAAGAACCGCTACGGCTACAAGTAGGAAATGTATGGGATATAGCGGTCAGGATGTCTTGTCCAATGAGCAATCACAAGATCATCCTTGGATGACACTTTCCGTACCATCAAAGTTTGTAGGTCAACTAGAATAGTGAAGACGTCTATGTGGAGATCGACAGCGCTAAGCAAAAACTTCCACGTGCGGAACGGAAGCCGATAATAGAAGCAACGGAGGTGGAAGTAGCAGAGCAAGTCCCAGAAGCCNGCTACTTTCAAGAAGCGCTACCCTCTCCCCCAAGCCGACAAAAATTCCGACCGACCCCGAGGGGCTCAAGTTTTTGGCAAAATCGACTTACGTATCAGATATCACCAGATACTCGTGGCAAGCGTTACATCAAGAAGACGGCAAACCCGCTACGGGAGATTTGAGTTCACGGTCATGCTGCTCCAAATCACATATGCCCCAGCAACATTTATGGCTACAATGAACAACATTTTTCGTCCATACCTTGAAGATTTTGTCGTGGTGTATCTCGACGACATTATGGTGCAGAGCCGCACTCCAGAGGAGCAGAACGGACATCTTCCAAGAGTCATATAAGTTTTACAAAGAGATAACTTCTTTGGAAAACTCTCAAAATGCGACTTTGGTCTTCGTTCAATTGAGTTTTTGGGACACATCATCAACAATGGACGGATCACCATGGATCCAGAAAAAAGTGGCGGCAGTGGTTGATTGGCCGACGCCGACCAAGGTTCGAGAAACTCAGGTTTTTATCGGATTCTACAATGACTACCAAGGATTCGTACGGGACTACATCCAAGTGTCAGCGCCTCTTTTTAAGAAAGTTAGTGGTGGTAGGGAGACAGCAAGCAAGAAGTGTTACCCGCTTTGTGGAACACTCTGACATCAGCCCCAGCTCTACGGTTAGCGGGTCCAACGGTCGACTACGTCATGGCCATTGATAGCAAACAACCGATCACCTATGTGTCTCAAAAACTAGGAGCACCAGAACTCAACTACGCACTACATGAGAAACGGATGTTGGCGGTCGAGCACGTGTTGAAGACGTGGCGATGCTACTTGGAGTGTCGCCGATGCATAGTGCACATCGACCACAATGCATTAAAATATTTGAAGACGCAGCTTAATCTCAATCGACGTCAAACCCAATGGATGGAGCTCCTTGAATCCGGGTTTGACTACGATATCAAGTACCCGCCAAGCAAGATCAATCCGACGGACGCACTCAACCACTGACCACACTTAATGGATGACGTGGCAACACTAGAGCTACAACGATACCCATACCTTGAGCGTCTGTTTGCACGAGGCTACGACCATCACGGTGGATATGACGAGGCATAGTTATAGTTTGACGCACCCTACTGGCGACGACGCTTCACCCGTGAAGTGGTCGTTCCCCTAGTATGACGAACTTTGTTGAATGCTGCTCCAAGTGTGCCACGACACATGACCAAGTGGACACTTCGAAGGGGACAAGACGCTGAAGAAGCTGGAAAACAACTATTGGTGGGACCATGTGCAATCAGGCATGGCCAACTTCTGTAGAACCTGCGACACATATCACCGACAAAAAACTCATTGCACTAGGCCACCCAGACTTCTACACCGCTCCCTGTTCGGATGGAACCGTGGGCAGGCATGTCCATGGACTTCGTCATAGGAGTACCGGACACACTCGAGGGATATGACGCAATCCTCTTGGTTGTCAACAGGCTTTCCAAAACATCCCACTTCATCCCGAAAGCGACCAGCGTCATCGCCGAGGGAACAGCACGATTGTTTTTAAACAGTATTGTATGGTTGCACAACGTGCCGAGAACTATCACAAGCGACAGAGGCATTCGATTCACCAACCATTTTGGCACAAACTGATGACTCGCTACGGCAGCAAAGCTCAACTTTCAACGATGTTTCATCCTCAAACTGACGGTCAAAGCGGGCGGACAAATGAGACGCTCGAACAGCTTCTCTCAACACTATGCAAGCCTCACGGGACGGACTGGACACAAAGACTCCCGACTGCCAAAATCGCATACAACCTCACTGCTCAATAAAATCGTGATTGTTAACCTTGTTCAAAATGCTCTCATGTATAATTGTTCAAGTGATTTGGTTGTATTTGTCGAAACCCAAGACGTGGTCCATAAAATCGGCGAAGAGGTCTGATCATATCCGCATGTTGTGCCTCACTTTAAACTTCTCACTTCAAACTTCGCTCGTGTCCTCCCCCCCCCCCCCCCCCCTCGAGCGGTCGGTTTGTCCATGTCCGATTGATGCGACTCAGTCTTGCCTTCGTTTGGGCCAAACCTGATGGATGCGAATGATCCAACGACTTGGATCGTCTGTGTTACTGTAGTGCAGATGTTGTAAAACAAAAGGTCATGTTAGCGCGATGCATGTTTTTCGTGGAATGACACTCACAAGACTTGACACAACTTGTCTGCATACCTCGTGAGAAGAACACAAGGTCATCACTTCACACAAAAACATAGCTTGTCAGTCCCAGTCTTGGTATGGAAAATAAGTTTGTATGCGTCAGTACCTTTTGAAATTTGATGAACCAGAATCAAGTTTTTTGGTACTTCGAATGAATTTGTTGAAAAAAATGATGTGTTTAATGTCTATGACTCCATCAATGTTTAACATCGAATCTAACGATCAGTAGGGTAATTCGGTAGTTTCCACCGCAACAAGTAAATCTCCATTTGAAGTGGTGTATGGCAAACATCCCGCCACACGAGCCAGACTTCAAAGTCGCAGCAATATCCTTGTAGTTGAAGTTCAACGCCGAAACGTCACCACCATCTGGAGGGAAACACGGCACACCCCCACGAAGACACAAGTAGTGATAAAATAAGCAGATGTCTGTTAGACGTATTTACCACTGGCGACAGAGTCCTCCTCAGCTCTGCAAACATCAAACTCCTAGGAGCCGACTCTTTGAAGCTCAAATCCTAATGGTTGGGCCCGTTTGAGATCGAGCACATGCAAACCCCTGTGGTTACGCGACTCAAACTCCCCAACGCTGTGCAAGTTCATTCAGTGTTCCATGCTAGCAGACTCAACCAATACCAACACTCCGGAGAGAACTTCCATAGCAGAGATGTCCCTCCTCCGCCTCCAGTTCAAGTGGACGAAGGCACAGGGTACGTCATTAAGGACATCCTCGCCCATCCATGACGAGGCAAGACGATAGAATATCGCGTCAGGTGGCAC
Organism: Penium margaritaceum; assembly: GCA_023375785.1. Lineage (NCBI taxonomy): Eukaryota > Viridiplantae > Streptophyta > Zygnematophyceae > Desmidiales > Peniaceae > Penium > Penium margaritaceum. Next base: position 8,625 of record SZWC01006823.1, on the reverse strand, counting down.
GGCTACGACGCTGCACATGACCGTCGGGAACCCTACGACAACCTCCGAGACATCGATCACTTTATCGACGACTGTTACGGCGGTCTCCGGGTTACATCTGTTCTCGCGCCGGGACGTCACGGCTAAAGGGGGGAGAAGTGTTACGTACTAGACGTACGCAAGTCCATAATCTTTCCGAGTGGGCACTTATGTTATTGCACAAACAGCCAATGGCATCACAAGCACCGCAATGTTTACTCTGACGGTCGAGGGCAAACTGGCCGACTACTCGGCCCTCAGTGGATAGCCCCGAACCTTCGGAAAACTTCGACCACTATTGCGAACCTACGAATAGGAGTATGCGGACCTCTTGGTCGACTTCTCGACGCGCCGAGATGAGTCTGCGTTTACAAAGATGCATCTCGCATCTTCACTGTCGACTCGAGGACCCCCGAATTCTCGGCGGACCTTCTCGAATCCGACCACTTACAATGGGACTCTGCACGCGTCGCTCGACCAACGACCTAACAACCCCAACTATGCCTCATTCGTAACTCGTCACTCGTATGTCTATGTTTGTTTGTTTTGACACTTCTCATTTAAGTACGCTTATCGGTAATCATAAACTTCTCGAGTGTCCCTAATTCCAAATCGTGTTCTGCCTCGCACCTTCTACCTCTTCCCCATCTACGCTCCGTTCGGCATAACACACCACTTCTCGTATGCACATACGCCAAGTGGGACATGACGTTGCACGTCAGTTTCTGTTTTTCTTCCATCACGTGTGCTCGATGAAAGCCCGAGAGAATGTAGTACGCACCTTGATGAGTGGAGGGTGGGTCTCGCATCGTTGTCTGAAAGTGGATAGGATGGAATAGAAAATGAGTGTGATAACGACTATCAAAGTGTATGCTAAACGGAAAACAATAGGGATTCTTCAGAGCACAAGCACTCCCACTTGAGGATTAAAGGTCTTTTGGGCTAATTGCTAGGTCCTGATGCTTGAAATGGCGGGAGGTGCACGCAAACCTCGTGCTACACGACCAACGACACATGTCAAAGAACAAGCACAGAAGTAGGATCGGATATCAATATCACGTCCTGAGGTAGGCCAAATACATCCGCATCAACGACTGGACGCCTTGCCACAGTTAAAGGCGACGATCGGAAAACGCGTCACTAGCAAGTGCTGCTAAAAAACTATTCATTTTCTTTTATGTGATGGGCAGCGATTATCTATGTATTGATACGCCGGTAACTTTTGGACATACTGCACTCCCACTTGGAATTTTTTTTTTTTTTT
>SZWC01006822.1:62179-123534 GCA_023375785.1 Penium margaritaceum | reverse complement strand
TGTTGTGTTGTGTTGTGTTGTGTTGTGTTGAGTTGTGTTGTGTTGTGTTGTGTTGTGTTGTTTTGTGTTGTGTTGTGTTGTGTTGTGTTGTGTTGTGCTGTGTTGTGATGGAAACATTGGCAAAGAGAATCCCATGCTCGCTTGCAAGGGTGGCCATGCCATCGATCCATGCACTCATGCGCAGGATAGATGACATCTGGACGTTTTGCAAGACGTCCAAATGCCATCTTTTATTGGACGCTTTGCAAGAGGTATAGATGCCACCTATCACACTCACGACAACGCGCACACCATCGATCCATGCACTCATGTGCACCTGTGCTGTCTGCAACCCCACCCACCCTGCAGGCATGGAGCTGCTGCGGCGCTCGCTGCTGCTCGTCACAGCCTCGGGCATTGACAGGCCGTCTGCTGCCGCCGCGTTCATCCCCTTCATGCCAGAGGAAGCGCATGTGCTGGAGCTGAGGGTGCGCCCGACCTTGCCGGTCGACCCAAGCAGGAGCCCCAAGTTGCAGGGAAAGGGGAAGCCCCAGGGCTGGCCTGGCGTGGCCTTCCCTACCAGCAACAGCAGCCCCCTCATCCGCAACCTAGCTGCGGCGTGCGGACTGACGTACACGAGCGTGTTGTGTGAGTTTGACCCCAACACTACCCTCGCCGCTGCAAGGAGCTGGGCCAGCGGCGCCGACGGTGCCGGCCTTCCCCCCGGCGATATCCGCAGGAGGGCCCACGGCTATCTCTTCTGCTCGCGCTCGGCGGTGGCCACTGCGCTGGACTGGGTGGAGCCGCAAGTGTTTGAGCACCCGAGGCTGCCGCTCAGCCACATGCACCAGCAACTGCGGCTCAAGCGGCGCGCCATCCCTGGTTCCGGCTACCCCGGCCCAGCCTACTCCCAGCCCGCCATTGCCCTGAGCGCACGCTTCCACCGCTGGTCGGAGTGTGTGGCGAACCACGGCCGGTGGGTGTACCAGCCTCAGCCCCGGCGGCTCCCCTGGGACTACCGCGAGCTGGGGCACGAGTGCGAGGAGCGGCGCAGTGAGGAAGTCCTGCAGGGAGCAATTCCCCCGGTTTTCAGCTCAGCTGCGGATGCCATTGTGAGTGAGATCGCGGAGAATGTGGCCGCGGGCAATGAGACGGGGGCTGAGGCGGCCAGAGCGAGGTGGAATGTGCGGGAGGGGCTCAAGTACAATTGGGAAGTCCCCAACGAGGCAGGCTGCGTGAGTCCGCTTGCGGAGCAGGCTGGTGAAGTTTCTGGAACGAGCTCCGGAGGCCAGCGTGGGGACCTCCGCAGGTCGCCACGTTTGTCGGTGGCCGCGGCTGCGGAGGAAACGTGGGTGCCTTGGGACGCAGAGGGGTTCTGCCGGCTTGTGGGGCCCGAGTTCCGCCTCCTTGTGCTTGGCGACTCCATCCAGTACCAGCTGGTGGAGACGTTTGTGAACAACATCCTCATCGGCGTCGACAAGCCCGCCACCGACCACCTGGAGGTGGAGGGGCACAGTGAGGCGTGCGACCGGTGGCTGGGTCCGACGGGGCGGAGGAACGAGTACTGCCGAATGCACCACGTCGTCGACGTGCCCAACTGCCCTGGGGGCATCACCATCGACTACGTGCACCACGATCTCTTCAAGTTGAGCCCCTCGCCCACCCCCATGTTTCACCGCATCCCGTGGTCGCTGATGCGTCAGAACCACAGCGACGTCGCCGACGTCATCATCGTCAACACGGGGGCGCACTGGCAGCCCACGCACGAGTTCAAACGCGCGGTCACCTCTTCGTTCCGGTTCCTGCGCACCATGTGTCCGAACAAGCTGGTCATTTTCAGGAATACCCCGGCCGGCCACGCAAACTGCTCGAATTTTGATGTGCCCCTGCAGCGGCCGCAGCGTCCACAGGATATGTGGCATAACTGGGCCAAGTTTGCTGCGCACAATGTTGCAGCCAAGCGCATTGCAGGCCGGTTTGGCGTGGTGTACATGGACGTGGCTGCCATGACCGCTCTGAGGGCAGATGGCCACAGGGGCATGAAAAAGACTGGGAGAATGGACTGCCTCCACTACTGCTTTCCTGGGCCTCTAGACACTTGGGTACAATACATCTACAACATATTCTTGAAATTAAATCTGCAAAAACGCAAGTGACCTTGTGAACGCGTTCATGGTTGGTTCCTGTGTCTTGTGAAGTGTACGCCCGAAAATAGTCTCTTCAACTGGGATAAGGAGTAAGCAAGATTTTTTTCTCCGCCCAATATGTGCAAATACTCGTCCGACTTGATGTTTAGCAATGGTTCAACGGTGGCATGATCAACGCACACCAACTGGTAATGTGAGGGGAAATGTCTCATCTTAAGCAGCTTAGGACTGAGGTCGGAAATGCCAGGTTCGAAGATTGAACTCGCGTACGTTTCGATGACCTGTAAACCTTGATGGACTTGATTGATGTGACGCCCCCACTACTGCAGATTTGCATAGCCAAGACCATGCTTACTGAGGACATGGCCCCGCTATTGGTGATGGGTGTAGGATACTTCGGTGACCTCTTACCTCTGTGCACACACACGCACACGATCACTGCAGGTTACTAAACTGACATGAAGCTCAAGGCACACAAACGATACACTATGCACTGCTTGCTTCCCAGCCAAGTGCAAGAATGGCACCAATAGCATCATGTTTTGTTGTGCTCAAGAGTGTAGGTGCGTTCTTAAGAGCATGTGCTTACCCTATGCTTAGCACACATTGGAGCAATCATTACAAGGGGACATGCATCCACATATGCTCGTAGTCGGTGTTGTTAGTTGCACTCATCACGTTCATGTTCTCGGCAGGATAGCCAAGGTGTTATCCTTGGTTGCTGATCTTGCTGGACCACACTCACAGTTTTCTCTAGAGTGTGAGTGAGTGCCATTGGCACGCTGCCGACCGGTCAGGTTCAATCCCGAGGTGGCGGTCGGGCCCCACGTCGAGCTCTTCGCGTGGTTGTCCCGGCCAGCCGGCTTTTGACACCCCCGTGTTTTGTAACTCCTTGCACTAGTTCTTCCAAGCCTTTGTTCTTCTAAGGATAGTGGTTGCTCGTCCATGGCATCATGAGCTTACTTGCTTCTCCCTTACTTGCTCTGTGTGCTGCACTAACAACCATCTGCCACCTACTGGTATCAGAGCAAGGATACCCATGCGTATGGCGACAGAAGGAGGTCCTCTCCCTCCCCATCTTCAATACGGGCTGGGCTCGTCGCCGTAGCATTTTCTCGACCCAGCGACTGCAAGAGCAGTCACGGCTGCTTCACCTGCAGCAGCAGCTCCACCCATAACAAGGAACTTGTGTCCGTGCATGTGAATCAATCGGTCACAGTCGTCTCTTCGATAATGACCTGAATGCCAGCATTCGGCCGCCACCCAAGTTTCTCAGTGCCCAACTATACTAGGACCCCGTGGTGCAACTGCGCCATGTCCTGTGTTGAATTCTTCTCTTAATAGTCTCCAAGAACCTCCGCACAAGATTCGACCACAGCACCAGTGCCCTAAGCACCAGCCATAGCAGTGGCGTCCGTGGTGCGTTTGCACCACCTCCTAGAGGAGAAGTCGTTTTTCACGTGCGACTGGTGCCACATTTGCATTGCAAATTCTCAAGACCTACTAGCATGTTTACCATATCAATAACCACAGCTGCAGCAGTGACAACCACTCTAGTGCCATGGTGCCGCCAAAAATCAAATCGCAGCACCCGCTTTCACGAGCGTGGCAGGTACAGCTGCCGTAGTAGCAACAGTTGCAGCATTAAAACCGTTGCAGCAGCAGCACCACCCACTGCCACCCACACAGTAGCAATAGGAGCATAAGAAGTAGCAGCAGCACCATTGATGCTTCAGCAGCTACCTCATAAGGCAGCTGCACAATCAACACACTGGCATCACTCTCACGTATAGGGCCTATCCCAACCTCTCCCACAGTCGCACGAGAGTGTGCTTGGATCAAGGACAAGGTCGCCTACTATGGGAGGCAAGCAGAGCGCGAGGTGTGGTCATGACGCTGGCGTTGCTGTCTTGGATACCATCTTGGTGAGGATGCTACCGGACTTTGTTTTGCAAGTGAGAGGACGCAACCGTTTATGCTGCTTGCTGCGAGTCTGTGTCCGATGACTCTTCGACAATGCAGATTGTGCCAGCCACGGTGCCAGCATGGGACCCAAGACCTCTTCACTCCCTCGTAAGCCAACCCGTTGCCCATAGGATGCGTTGACAGAGTCAGCGTATTTCCCCTGGTGTGATTGCTCCATCGGTCCCAGCAGCGGTCTATAGATCCTCTTTTCACCATCATACTTTGTCTCCAACGGCCTCAGGTTCTGATTCAGCTTCATCTAAACCCTTAGACATCTTTTCTTTCCTAGAGGCCACACTTGTCTTCAGTACAGCCGTTGCCTCCACCTTTGCTGCAAGTGCACGTGCTACTCGTGTACCTGCTAGCACTACTGTTGGGCGATCTATTAAAACATACACTATTCCTGCAGCCGATGAAGGGCAACTCAAGATAGCTAGAGTTAACGTCATTTCATCGGTTACCGCCGTTGCAGACAAAGTAGCAGCAACAACATTAGCAACAACAACTGCACTCTCTAATGCAATGATCTCAATCCACACCTCCATAGCACTGGCCACACCTACTCCATCTGCGATTCAATGTCACCATCTTCAAGCCCTTGTCCCTACAGTTGCAGCCATCTCCATACTCACGGTTGCAACATTGACAGGTGTCGCGTGTCTCATACTCTACACGTCGTCCACAGTCGCAGTCATCGCTGCCTGAGGAGCAGCGGCTCTCCTTCGTCTCTTCGCACTTCGTCACTAGACTTGGTGAGCTTGGCACTCTCTTGCCCTTGCTCTCCCTTGCTTGCCTCCTTGTTGGCTTGTTTGAGTGTTCAAGTCTGTTGCCTTGTAGCACAGCCTTGAGAGACATACCCACCATAAACTCACACACCCACTAGGGGATGGGGAGGACATTGCCAAAAGCATTTCGGGGGATCGTCGTCCATGGCACTATGCGGGTCAACCACGATCAATGTGATGCGGTGCAAGCAGAGTTGTAATGAGGGCGCACTCCTCTACAAGTTGCTCTCACTGCTCAACGCACTACATACGAAGATCCGCGTAGTGAATAAGCCAATCAAGAAACCTTCGCTGATCACATCGTTGACCTTCTTCTGAATCGTCTCCAAACGACGCTTTGCACTACTCACTCCACTCCCATTGTTGCTGGCCTTGCTTCCGCATTTTCCGCTGCTCCTGCTTATGTACCCATCGCCTTTGGTTTTGTCTCCTCTGACCCTCCTGGAGTCACGGCCGCCAAAGCTCTAGCCTTGCGCTCACAGCACAAGCGAGACTTCAACTCCCAGCCACCCCACGTCATCTCCAATCTCGCCTTCTCATCTTGTGAGGTTCTCTTTAGCACCTAGTTACAGGGAGAGCAGCACTGGAGATACCATCATGAACCCAATCCCTCTAGTCAGAGGGTGCCCGCACCGTTTGGGCACTCATCTACGAGTTGCGATGATCTTACGGACGAGATCAGGTCCAAAAACACTGACAATATAATAGTGCCCATCACATGCTTGTTGAACCCGTTGGCGCATCTGCCCTCATAAAGTGTTGCACCATTTTCATAGGATATGTGGCACAAGGTGTACTTACTATGCAGTTCAACATGCTCTCTTTGATGTGGAGTGGGGCAGCCCTCAGGGAGGAGATCAGGCTCACTAAGAGCCGCCTAGGCAGGACCAACTATTTGTGAGAGGGAGTTGCAGGTCGCATGGACAAAACATTTTGAGGCAAATGCACGATCGCAGAGAATGTGGATGTCAGTTTTGAATCTTGAGTCCAAAAGCACATGATCATAGCTTTCTAATAAGCCATTATTTGCCTCATTTGGCCAATGGAGCAGTGAGATACACTTTGTCACTATTGACCCTTTAGCACATTCCTAGCCTTGCCGGATGAGCGGCAGTCACGTTGTCATACACGACTATTACGGCCTGCACGGCCAATACTCTTTGAATTCTCCTTTCTTGAAGACTCATGCATGTTGTCCAGCCATGTTTTCTCCTTGAAGGCCGCTCTCAGCCGTCTTGGCTACCTTGTGTGTTGAAGAACTCTGGTCGCGACTTGAACCCGAACCATCATCTGGAAACTTTGGAAAACCATATCTCACTCAAACGGACTCCGAAACGACCTCCACAAAGTGCGTTGCAACCTGGGAGATATCCTCTATGCATATCTGGTGTGATATGATTTTTATGGAGTAACCCACTTTTTCACTTCGTGACACCTTCATATCCATGATTCTACAACTTTATGAGAAAAAAGTCATGCAAGTCCGCATTGTCTCCTTAGCTACTTAAAGCGGTATGTTGCCTGCGGCTTGGTCAGGAAGTCTGCCAACATCATGCTTGAAGGACAGAAGTTGATCCGCACCACCTACTTCGCCACAAGCTCATGGATGAAGTGGTACCGCAGGTCGATGTGCTTGGTGCGGGCATGAAACTCTGCATTCTTGGTCTGAGCAATGGCGCTCATGTTGTCACAGTAGATGGTGGTTGCTGTGATCTGCTACTGCCCAAGGCTTGCTAGCAGCTCATGCAGCCACACTGCTTCCTTTGTTGATTCACTCAAGGAGATGTACTCTACTTCGGTGGAGGAGAGGGAGACATACTCTTGTTTCTCACTCCTCCAACTAATTCCACCTCCCCCAAGCACAAACACAAGCCCACTGGTTGACCTTCTTGTATCCAGGTCACCTCTACAATCTGTGTCGCTGCAGCCGATGAGGATGGGGCTCTAGTTACCGTTGAAGGCAAAGCAAAGGCTGCTCTTGCTGTCCAGGTAGAGCAGCACATGCTTGACCGCCTCACAATGCGACATGTACGGATTTGCGCAAGACTTGCTGAGTACTCTCACTGCCTGGCTCATGTCAAGGCGCATGCCAAATTTTGCGTACATGAGGCTCGCAACTGCTACTCGGTACTGCACTGCTTCCATGCGACTGCTCCCTTGCGCATGCAAGGGAGCAGTCGCATTGGGAGTGGGGAGTCTGTGTCGTGCTCAGCTTCCCACTTTCAGTGGTGTTGCGGCCTTGCACGCTCCTGCCATGTTGAAGCACTTGATGACGTCGCTCACGTACGTGATTTACCGGTCACGCTTGACGTGAAGGCCAAGGTAGTAACTAAGCTCTTCCATGTCTTTCATGTTGAACCTGGCAGCAAGGGAGTGCTTTACATCGTGCAAGAGAGGCTTGGAGTAAGGGGCAATAAGCAGATCATTAATTAGAGCAAGATGATAAACTGGCTTGCCTTTTCCGTGCACCCATAGATTGCATGGTCAGCTTCATTGTGCACAAGGCCAAGGCCAGCTAGCTGCTCATCCATCTTGTGGTACCATGCTCGCGGTGCTTGCTTCAGGTCGTAGAAAGCCTTCAGAATCTTGCACTCCGAATCCTCCTTCCATTCTACATCATACTCCTTTGGTTGTTTCATGTACGCATCTTCCTTGAGGCACCATTTACAAATACACACGTCACATCCATTTAGTGTACCTCCCAGTCCATAGCAACAGCAAGAGCAAGGATCGCTCGGATGGACGGAAACTTGGCAACAGGTGCAAACATGTCATCGTAATCCACACCCTCAGTCTGTAGATATCCCTTTGGAACCAGCAGTTCTTTGTATCTGAGCACCTTACAATGAGCACCACACATGCGCCTGAAGATCCACCGGCACTTGATCACCTGGTTACAACATGGAGCTTCCTCGAGGGTCTAGGCACCGTTCTTCATGAGCACACCATGCTCGTCGTCTTTTGCGGCATGCAAATCGGCCACCTTGGCGTTGTGCATAGCTTCATTGAAAGTGGCTGGGTCATCGGTGATGGTGATTAAGAGGAGCTCGAGGTCAGAGGACTCAGTTGGTGGTGGGGCGGAGCACAGGTTCAGTCGCTCCCCTTGTTGCTTCTGCTTCTTGATTAGCCTTTCGGACCGCCGTAGCCGCTCTCTACTGTCCTCTGTACCTTAGTTGACGCGTGCAGACCTCCATGGCAGCTGCTGTGCATTGTTGCGCTGCTCCTCCTCACCAGATTAGGCTGCTGGCTCCTTTTGCTTCCCAACTTCCTCCAGCTCCTTGTTGTTGCCGCTATCACCGCCATCTTCCGCCTCCTCTTTTTCTGATAAACTGTTTTTCTCCCACCTAAGGTGGAAGTACGGTTCCAAGTGGGACTGCAAACATAGGGCTCCAAGCCCAGTCCTTCACATCCTCTTGAAGGACCATGACACAGGTGCGGATGATCTTGTGTGTAGCAAGGTTGTAGAGACGGTATCCCATGGTGTCGTAGTTGAGGAAGGCTGCCTTCACCGACTTTGCGTTCAGCTTGTTCTAGTTGCCCGCAGGTATGCGTACAAATGTGCCACACCTAAGGAATTTCAGGTGTGTCACTGCTGGCTTGCATCCTGTCCATGCCTCCTCCGGTGTCATCAGTGGCACGGCATGTATGGGACTCCAATTTTTTTGGTACATGGTAGTGTTGACCGCTTCCACCCAAAAGGCCTGCAGGATCTCCGGGTCTTGGAGCATGCTGCAAACACGCTCCATGACTGTGTAATTTGCATGTTCAACCACACAAATGACCTGCGGTGTTTCAGGTAGAGTGACCTAGAGTCGGATCCCACGACACTTGAGGTAGTTGTGGAAGTCATTGGAAAGGTACTTTCCTCCACCGTCGGTGTGAAGCACCTTCAATCGCCTACCACTCTCAGTCTGTACAGTAGCAGTTTACACCTTGAAAGCATCAAAACACTCATCCTTTCAACCACGAAGGACAACAACATCTTTCTTGACTTGTCATCAATGAATGTGACAAAGTACAATTTGCCGGACAAGGACTGCGATGGCTTGGGATTGTAGGGATCAAAGTGAACAAGAGAGAGAACTTCAGCTGCCCCCTTCCCTTCCCCCGTGAAAGGAGAACGGGCTTGCTTCCCTTCAATGCAGCTCTCACACGCTGATGCAGCAGGCTAATTCACCCCCATTAGCTTAAGGCCATGGACCATCTCCTGCATGGAGATGATGGCGCAAAAACCAAGGTGACCAATCCGGAGGTGCCACAGGCCGATGTTGTGTTTTGCGTCTCTCGATGCCAACGCTGAGTTAGCTTCCTTCTCCAAAGCTACATAGAGACGGTAGAGACCGTCCTCTTTGTCCGCTTTTGCAAGCACATGGCCTGCAAGGGTAGAGATGGTGTGGCCACCATTCTCAAAGAAAACCTGCATGCCTTCAGAGATGAGAGAGGAAAAAGAGAGGAGGCTAGCTCCCAGCCCCGGAACATGGAGTACCCGCTTCACACAAAGTTCCATGTGCTTGTCCTCAACGGAAGCACAAAACACAATTTCATCCTCCCCAACCACCATTTGTACATGGTTGTCCCCCATGCACACCCAAGGAAGTTCAATGACGGTGTAGACCACGAACCACTCTCGACGACACGTCTTGTGTTGTGTGGCTCCCGAGTTGATAATCTTGAACAAGGCGGTGTTGTTGGAGATGTGCAAGAACCGGATGGTGCTCACTCTAGTCTTTCAATTTTCTGCAATCACGGAAGCGTCGGACTACTTTCCGGCTCCCACTCCAGTAGGAAGGTCCATCCTTTACTTCTTACATTCGCGCATCCAATGGCCCGGCTTCTTGTAGTACTGGCAGTTTCCCTTCTTCTTCTCTAGTCCGCCATTGCCCCTGGTAGGTGCAGCACCACCCCCTTGACCAGAGTTGGTGATGAGAGAATCGTCCATTCCTCTTCCGCCCTCATCTCCCTTGTGGTGCTCCTCCTAAAACAGCATACTCTCCTCCACGTCGTTGAGGGAGAGCTTGTCGCCATGTTGGTCCAAGGCAACAATCAAAGGAGGATGGTCAGCGTGAGCAAGTGTTCCTTGACAGGGTCCTCAATTTGAGCAACCTGCTCAAGGAGAGACTTAACCATGTTGATGTAGTCAATCATGGATCCAGACTCATCCATCTTCAAAGTGTGAGAGCGAAGAATCAGCTGCACGTTCATCAGGATTGAATGGGAAGCATAAATGCACTCAACATTTTTCCAAGCTTTGTTTTCTGTGAGGATGCCTCGGACGAGGAGTTGCGGCCGTTTGGCACGGTAGAGATAGATGGTGGCCAGGGCGCGGTCACACTTCTTACAGTAGGTACGGGCCTCGCCAGGAGAGAGAGAGCCTTGTGGTGGTTCATTCTCCTTCTCTATCAACACCATCTTCATGTTGTGGCTCCAGTTGAAGAAGTTCTTGCCTTTGACTTGGCCGTATTGGAGTTGTGGCTAATCACCCCAAATTCATATGCTCACCCATTGGTGTATCGAAAAGTGTATTCCTATATGCAAACATTTTTCAGAAATCGCCAACATCAATTCATGCCACTAGAGCCCAAACATAACTTCCTCATAAAAGGTGTTACGTATAATGGATTACATGTGCTATGTACTAGTTTTTGTTAGATGTCCATGTTCACTGATATGTTCACTTCCCAATACACTTGTCGATACACAGTTTCAGGGGTGAGGTGATTGGTCACATATGCCGTGTAGTGACGCCGGCCACCACCGAAGTGGATGTCGCCATGGTAGTGCAAAGTGCAGCTCCCGAATGACTATCTTAAAGAACAAGGTACAAGGAATACCTCAAGGGTGAGGCACATCCTTGTTCTGGCTCTGATACCACTGACGTAAACTGGGGAAGCCCTATTGTTTGTGAGAGGGAGTTGCAGGTTACACTAAAAGTATAGAGATGAATTAAGGAAATTAGAGGAAAAAAATGTCAGAGTTGACTCTTGAGTGAAAATTGCATGATTATAGCTTTCTAACAAGCCCTTACATGCCTCGTTTAGCGAAGGGAGCACTGAGATACACACTGTGAAAGTTGACCCTCTAGCACATTCCTAGCCTAGTGGGATGAGCGGCCGTCACATTTTCTTGCATGAGAATGATGTCGCCCACGGCCTGCACGGCCAATAATCTTGGATTGATCTGTCCTTGAAGTCTCTTGTAGGCCCTCCAGCCGTCTTTTCTCGTTGAAGGCTGCTTTGAGCCGTTTGGGTCAATAATTCTGGTAGCCTTTTTATGCTGAAAGTGCTCTGGTCGCCACTTGAACCTAAACCATGATCTCCAAGCTTTAAAAGACCATATCACAGTCAAACAGACTCCGAATTGACCTCTGTAATGTGTGTTGGAGCCTGTATAATATCCTTTACCCAATTGTTGTGTGTGTGTGTGTGTGTGTGTGTGTTTTTTTGTTTTTATTAAGCAATCCATTTTTGTCACATTCTGGCATCCTCGTATCCATCATTTCATGTGTACTTGAAAAGACTGTTGATGTGTACTTGAAAAGACTGTTGAAATCACTTGCTAGCAACTGTGTCCACTTAAAATTTGGTCACTTTTGCACAAGGTGCTGGTCAAAGACTAACTCATAGGGCTTAGACCAACCAATGTATTCTATATACTGTTCCTTAGTTGGACAACTCTGTGAGGAGCATCTAAGGCCAGATTGTGTAATGAGAATGAGGAATGAGCCTAGTAACCATAGTCCTAGGCCTGGCTTCTAAGGTGTGTGGGTAGTGGCATTTTTGGGGTGGCCACTCCAAACCACCTCACTAGCTCGCCGATCAGCGCATCCACTGACTGCCAAGTGGCACATCCTCCTCATGCATGGAGGAATGTCTAAGAAATTTTCCTTGGACAAGAAGGTCAAAAAAACCTTCTTGTGCACATCAAGGCTCTATCGCAGGACTTGTTGTCCTTAAGTCGAACATGCTATCCGTTGCGCTACACTTCTGGTGTCTCGCTTGGACTTCCACCATAAACATGGTTTGGAGGACTTACTCCAAGGGAGCAGTTCATGCCCAACTTGTCCGTTAAGCCATAGCAGTGGCCATGGGGCATTAAAGAACAACAATCTCTCCATTGCACCTTAGGCCTCTTGCTGTGGTAGTTTTCTTCCGCATAATTCTGTAGCTCTGTGTTGTGTTTGTGCACTTCATCTTTCTTGGTCTTTAGTTCTCATCTCTTGCATCCACCATGCCGAATCCTTGAGCACCTGCAGCATACAAGTTGCTGTCTAGCGGCTTTGTCAAGAAGTCTGCAAGAATTTTCTTGGTTGCGACGTGCTCCAGTTCCACGACACCCTTGGCGACAAGGTCACGTGAGTAGTGGTGCCAAATGACGATGTGCTTTGTACGTCGGAAGGTCATGTCATCCTCTCCCATAGCAATGGCACTTTGGTTGTCGATGCGGATGACTGTTGCTTCCTCTTGTGGTGACTTGATCTCATCAAGCAAAGTGCAAAGTCACTGTGTTTCCTGACACACTTCAGAAATTGCGATGTACTCGACCTCAGCAGTAGAAAGCAAGACGTAGTCCTCCTTCTTGCTCGCCCAGAAGACTGCACCACCGTTGAGAATGTAGACAAACCTTGAGGTGGAACTCCTGTGCTCAATCCGCCTTCCCCAGTCCGCGTCACTGTAGCATGTTAGTTGCAGCGAGTCTGATCCTTCTAGATCTCCAAACCAAAGTCCCACGTACCGAGTCTTTTTTAGGTAGCAAAAGATCCACTTCACAGCTTGTCAATGTTCTGGCCCAGGGTTGGCCACAAACACGCTCACCTGGCCCACCACATAAGCAATATCAGGTCGTGCTCGCACCATCGCATTCATGAGGCTCCCGACGGCAAACTGGTATGGAATGTTTTGCATCTCCCGCCGGTCTGCCTTGTTGCTTGGTGACATGGAAGACTTGAGCTTGCAGTCAGAGGGCATGGGGGTGCTGAAGGGTTTGCAGTCCTCCATGTTGTAGCGCTTCAAGACGCCAATCATGTACTTGGTTTGGTTGAGCCCAATGGTGCCTGATTTTTGGTTGCGGTGAACAGCAATGCCGAGGTAGTACTCGAGAGGTCCCATGTCCTCAGACTCGCTGCGACTGACATGCTACATGATAAGATGACTCGCCGTGAGAACCGGTACAAAGGTCTCATTGTACTCTGACCCTTCATGCTGTGAGAATCCTTTTGCCACGACCCTTGCCTTGTTCTTGTTGATACTATCATCTTGCTTTCGCTTCAACCTGATCACCCACTTTGAGCCCACCGCGTGAGCGTTAGCGGGTCTGTCCACCAGCACCCACGTGCCATTTTCTTCGATGGACGCAAGCTCGCTGCCCACCGCCTCCTTCCACTTGGCCGCATCGGGCCTTGCCAGTGCCTCAGCCACAGTGACTGGCTCTCCCTGAGTCAAACAGGACCAGCTCAGTCCAGTCCAGCTTCCGGTGTCAGCGTCGTACTTTGGAGTTTGTTTTCTCTATTGTGTGCTGCGACGCTGCGTTGCTGGTGGATGTTTTCTCTTCGTAGTGATGTTGCTCCTGTGCTGTTGGCTGCCCTGGAGTTAAGCTTTCTTCCTTTGAAGAGCAACTGGCCTCAGAGCTGCTTTCAGAGGCCTCGGACGTCTCCAACTCTGTGTCAGAGCTCGCCGCTGCGTCAGCCTGTGCAGCCGCTCTCCCTGCCACACCACTCTTCTTCATGGCCTGCTGCACTTGCACCACTTGTCAGTTTTTGGGAGCTTCATCTCCTGACTCCAGGAGTACCAACCACTCTCCCTGTTTTGGAGCTTGTGTGGGATCAAGAACCTCTTATTTGCCTTGTTTCCTCTTGTAAAAGGTCACATTTTGGCTGGTGATGAGTCTTCTTGCTGCAAGGTCCCACAAGTGGTAGGTCTTGTGGGCTGTCTTATAGCTCGCAATCACACACTTTCGTTCTCTTGCATCTAGCTTGCAGCCACCCTCTCCCGCCTGTACCTTCATCCATGCGGTGCAGCCAAAGATTTTGAGGTGTGATGCATCTGGCTTCTTCCTTGACCATACTTCTTGTGGCGTCATCAATTTCTTGCCCTTTTTCTTGCAGCACCTGCCCAGAGCAGTCGCAGGAGTCAGGTTGACAATGTAGCATGCCGTTCTTGCCACTTTTGCCCAAATGCATGGTGGAAGTCTTGCATCAAATAGCATGTTGGGCACCATGCCGAGGATGATCTGATTCATCCGCTTGGCCACACCATTGCTTTGTGGTGTGTAGGGAGTTGTGGGCTGGTGGTTGATCCTGTGCTGTCGCAACCAGCTCTTGCATGCTTCATACTCTCCGCCGTTGTTGCTTTGTATTGCTTTGACTTTCTTTCCAGTCTGCTGCTCCACCATGGCAACAAACTTCTGTATCTTTTCTCTGACCTCTCCCTTGGTTTTGAGAAAGAAGATCCACACGTTGCGGCTGTGGTCGTCGATGAAGGTCAGAAAACACTTGCTACCACCGTTTGACGCCGTGCGAAAGGATTCGCACACATCGGTGTGAATCGGGTCGAGGGCTGATTTTGCGCAGTGACAGTTGCGCTCAAAGCACGTTTGCTTGGTCTTGCCTTGGAGGCAAGGTTCACACAGGCTGCAACACCCAACCGCATCCTTCTTATAACCATCCATGCTGTAGACCAACTCTTGTTGTTGGATGACTTGGAGCGTGATGTTTGCAATGTGCCCAAAGCGTCTATGCCACGGATTAGGGTCTTTGTCCTTTGCGACAGAGGATACCTTTTCAGTTTCCGTAGGTGTGCTCTCCTGCGTTGGTGCCAAGACCACTACCTCCACCGCACCCGCATGACCCTCGTCTTCCGAGCTCTTTGTTACCATTTTTTGCAATACGAAGATCCCGTCAACCCGTGGGACCTGTGCCACAAGATCTTTGTTGGCATAGAGGACCTTGATTTCCTCATTCCTGGCGATGACCGCCTTCTTTTGCGTGAACACCACCATCATGTCGTCGTCTATTGTTTTTTACACGGACAGGAGGTTTGCCACAAACAAGGGCATATAGACCATGTCAAGTAGCCGTAGATCCTTCTCCCCACCATTGACGCTGATGCTCACCAGCTTGTCTCCCACGTCCTTTGCATTCGCAACAATACCGTTTGCGCATTTGAACCACCGCTCAGTGGGGCCGATGGAGACAAATCCAGCCTGGTCGTTGCTAGAGTGATGGTCGGTGACGGAGTCGAGCCCGAAAGCTCCTGGCATGAGCAGCGCCTCTCCTTTTGCCTGAGGCGTGCTCTGTGCCATCATGTTGGAGGCTTTTTTTCCACCCTTCTTTCTGCCTTTGTTCCCACCGCTTCCTCCGTCTTCCTTCTTTGGCGACCTGCATTCTATTGCCCAGTCCCCATGTTTACCGCAGTTTTGGCAGTTGCCCTGTTACTTGGGAGCCTTGCCGCCATTGATGCCTCCACTGTCACTACTTCCATTGCCACCTTTTGACCAGAGGCTCACCCTTTGCTCCCGCGGCCACCGTAGCGTGCAGCATAGGCTGAGAAGTTAGCCTCACTTCCCCTATGGCGCATGGCCTCGTTCCGCACGTACTCGGATACTGCCATGTACATCAGGTCATTGTCCTTCCAACCGCCCATGACGGTGATCATCGGGCTCCAGCTCTCTGGTAGCGCCATGAGGAGGATGATGGCTTGCATGTTTTTGTCAAGGTCCTAGTTCATCTGGCGAGCCTCACCAAGGAGTCCTTCATACTCCTGTAGGAAATCAGTGATTGATTTTCCCTCATTCACCCGCATGCTGATCAGCCGCAGTAGAATGAATAATCTATTTGCGAGGGAGGTGGATTGGTACACGGGCTTGATCTTCTCGTAAGCTTCAAAAGCGAGTGTGTACCGGGCAATCATGGGAACATACTTCTTAGCAAACACGTTGCTCAGGAATGACATGACAATATCATTCGGTTCCATCTATACCTCGTGCTCCGGTGAGCCCACCGCAGGAACATGCTCCTCTTCTTTTAGAAGCTTGATGAAGCCGTGTACTTTCATTGCCAGTTTGAACTGCCATCTCTCGAGCGGAAAGTGGTTCCCTTCCAAGACCGGGATTCCTCCCAAAGATCCAAGACGTTGCGATAGTGCGGAAGCACCAACGATTGCTCCAGTAGTCTGACTTGTGGTAGCCACTATTGAGTTTGAGGACTGTCCTATGATAGCCCCTGTTGTGTTTGAGGACTGCCCTGCGGCAACCCCCACTGCTCCTGACGAGCCAGCCATTTCAGCCGCCTTTTTCTGAAATCTACGTCTCTGCTACGTTGAGGCTGATGTAGGCTGATGTTAGCTGATGTCTGCTACCGGTTTAAAGGTGCAATTCTGTTGCTTACCCCTCCAGCTGATGTTTAGCTGCAAGCAGAGAAGACAGATCACACTAGCACACCCAGGGTCCTGCCCCCGAGGGTAGAGCTTGTCCTAGTTGGGACCGAAGGGTCGTACCTCCAAGGGCAAAGCTTGTCCTTGGTCCCTGTGAGCTAGGTGCAAGTTCAGCCATTGGGGCTGATGAAGCAAATGGAGCTAATGGAGCTGATGAAGCCGACGTGCGCACTTGGAGAGAGAGTACCAGATTTTAGCGAAGCGTGCCTTACAACTGGTCAGTGTCAGCCCATAACCCTTTTTCAAACAGCCTAAGGCAAAAGGACTAGAAAACAAGGCCAACAAAATTGCACCTGCCATCTGCTCTTAGCATTTCAGCTAGGAGAAGATATCACCCTCAAGATCACGGTTCCACACTGAGCAGTTTGTAGGCAATCACTTGCTAGCAACTGTGTCCACTTAACACTTGGTTACTTTTGCGCGAGGTTCTGGTCAAAGACTAACTCTTGGGGCTTAGAGCGACAAGTTTCTTCTTTATATTGTTCCTTAGTTGGACAACTCTGTGAGGAGCATCTAAGGCCAGATTGTGTAACTATAATGAGGAATGAGCCTAGTACGTTTAGTCCTAGGCCTGGCTTCTAAGGTTTGTAGGTAGTGGCACTTTTGGGGTGGCCACTGCACACCACCTCACCAGCTCGCCAATTGGTGCATCCACTGAACGCCAAGTGGCACATCCTCCTCATGCATGGAGAAACGTCTGAGAAACTTCCCTTGTGCAGGAAGGTCCAAAAAACCTTCCTTCGCATATCAAGGCTTGATCGCATGAGCTGTTGGTCCTAAGTCCAACATTCTATCCGTTGCGCTACACTTGTGGTGTCTTGCTATGACTTGCACCACGGACAAGGTTTGGGGGACTTACTCCAAGGGAGCAGTGCATGCCCAACCTGTCCGTTAAGCCATAGCAGTGGCCATAGGGTATAAAAAAATATCAGTTTCTAGCCCTTCATCCATAACCATTGTCGTAAGATGTGGACGTACTTCCTCAAGGAAAAGGGAGAGGTCAAGAAGAAGCTATAATATTGTTTCACCTTGGTTGATTGGTTGTCTTCCATGAAGATTAGGATGCTGCGTACAAACAAAGGTGGTGAGTATCAGGCATGCAAGGGCTTGTTAAACCAACAAGGCATGAACCACAAGAACATCATGCCCTATACCCCCAAGCGTAATGGTGTTGCGCAATAGATGAATCAGACTATCCCCAGCATGGCACAAAGCATACTCTTTGACACCAAATGCCCACCTTGTTTCTGGGCTTCAGCTGCACGAACTACGTGCTATCTCCTAAACCTCACTTCAACAGCTGCAATTGGCGGACACGGCAGGAAGAAGCAAGAGAAGTAGCTCAAGATACTGCATAATGCTTGGTCAGGGAAGAAGATGGATACCTCATACGCAAGGGTCTTTGGCTGTACTCCATGGACAAGTACCAAAGGAGGAGACAAAACAGGTAAGCTGGATGTACATGCTCGTGAGTGTGTAATGGTCGGCTGGGAAACTATAAACAAGGCATACAGTTTTTGGGACCAAGAAGCCAGAAAGATCATCATGAACTGAGACGCCATGCTTGATGAGGGGACCCTCAGCAAGGGAGAGCTGCTAGACCCTGTCCCTGCTCCATTATGAGGAGAGTGGGTTGTGCTTCTTGAATTGAAAGATAGGGAACCTACTAACTTGTAGTTCGTGCCAGTGTTCAGGCTGATGCAACGACAAAATCTGATACAGAAACCAAGTCATCTGAGGCCTCTCAGCCTCACTCTTAGGCCAATTGGTCTTCCTCAAAGAATGAATGATGAGAACCACATGGATCACCAAAGCAAGAGAAACAAAAGTAGCTAAGAATCGAGGCACTTCCAGGTAGACTTCGACATAGTTGCAAGAAGAAAGTTCTTGCTTAATACAATGCTAAGAGTGCCAAATGGAATGGACCCAACTGGTCATGCTTGGATCATAGAGAGCCTGCAACTGTGGCTGATTTGCATTGGGTTACTGCGTCAGGCTGGTTGCCACTTTTCTCTCTCAATCCTTGGCTCTCGGCCTCACTTCACTGTTCTACCAGATGTCATGTCATCGCCAAGACCAAGAGGTCGCTCCCAGTCTTGGTCATCTAGTCAAAACAGGTCAAATTGGAGTTGATCCAGTTCCTTAGTTATCACCGAAAGATGTGGTGTTTATGCACTTGATTCCAATGTATGTAGGTACATGAAGTTTGCGGTCGCTGCAGGTGCAACAGTATGGTCTAGAGGGGGACTGTGCTAAGGATACTTGATTGCCCTTGTAGGATTCGATAGAGTAGGTAGAATGGACAGGAGGATTGGAAGAAGATGTGGCAACCTCTCTCCTAGCCATCTTGCTGTTTTTCCAAATGGCAAGCTATCAGTACAAATCATGCCACTTTGTTTGAGTTATGACATGGACATGATCATTTTTAGCTTTTGCTTGTGGCTCCCAATCTCGTTGTTGAATTTGGCTGAAACTTGAGTTGTAGCAATGGCATGACCTGAGCTTCCCAACTTAGCCATTTGATGACGAGGAAGAGGGCTGAGGAAGGACGTACATATCCCCCAACATTCTCCTTATTGGACCATTCCCTCCACATGAGATTTGTGCAAAAAGAGAACTCTCCTCAAAAGAAGTAACCAGTTAAAGCTAGGACAAGGCACGTGAATGCAAGGCACAGGGCCCTGTCCTGCAAACCAAGCCAAAACCCTTGTGGACGAGAATCAAAGAAGTGCATGAAGAAAGCACAGGGGAGAGAAAAGTGAAGTAGGCAAAGGGAAGGATACAAAATCAAGCACAGGGATTTTCATGAATCAATGAATGAGTCCGACAAAAGCATTAAGGGGGGCATGGAGGCCTTCGCCTTAGTATCGGTTGTTATTGGGTTGCCGACATATTTGCAGTCTTCCAAGTGATAGCGCCTGAATCCCTTACCAATGTATTTGGTTTGGTTGAGTTTGATGGTGCCTGTTGCTTGGTTGTGGTGAATGGTGATCCCGAGGTAGTACTAGAGAGGACCCATGTCCTTCATCTTGAACCTTTTGTTGAGGTAAGACTTCGGCTCATCCACCAGCTCGCCCCAAGATGAGCAGATGATCAGGTCATCCACGGACAGGACAACTAGCATCAGCCCTCTCCCATCATTTCCCACGTACATGTGCGGGTCAATCTGGCAATGCGCGAAGGACAGACCGATCATGAAACCGTCCATCGCTATGAACCACATCCTTGGGGCATGTTTTTGCCTATAGAGCGCTTTCACCAGCTTGCACACCTTGACCTTTGGAGCTTTGACTCCTCCAGAGACCTCCATCTGTACCACCTTGTTGAGTTTCTTGTAAAGGAAAGATGTTGTGACGTCAATCTAGTGTATCTCCAGGTTCTTTGCAACTGTAATGGCAATGAGAGAGCAGATGGAGGCAAAGGTCATAACGCACATGCACGTCTTGTCCTACTCGGAGCCTAGATACTTAGAAAATCCCTTAGCCACTATCCTTGCCTTGAACTTTTCTATGTTGCGTTCTTGCTTCTTCTTCACTCAGAGGACCCACATGGATCCCACCATGTGGTGCTTTTCCGTTCTATCCACCAGCATCCAAGTGCTTTTCTTGTCAAAGATGCAAGTTAGCTATCCACTGCCTCCTTCCACTAGGCCGCATCGGGGCCGTTCATTGCCTTCGCCACTATGGATGGCTCTTCTCGAGCCATGCATAATCAGCTAAAGCCGTTCTAATTGTCCTCATACCGCAAAGGTGCTTTCTTTGGTCACAAACTATGTGAGAGTGCTGGTGTGGCTTCCTGCCCTGCCGCTGGTCTTACCACAGGTGGTGTGTCGTCATCGTTGTTGGAATATTTGTCAGACTCAAAGTCAGAATCTGAAGCCTGTGACTCCTCAGTATCCGCGTCCATGTCAGATGCCACGTCATCATGTGTAGATACTCTTCCATTCCCACCACCAACTTGCAATGCGAGCCAGTTCTTGGGTGCTTGGTCTCCGGAATCAAGCAACAATATCCACTCTTCCGCCTTGGGATCGAGGATCAGGTCCAACAACTCTCCCTTTCCAAGGGTGCCTTTGTCAAACTCAACATCGCGGATCCTCACAAGCTTGCCTGGTGTCTGGTTCCACAGCTGATCAGATTTGTGTAATGTGTTTTACCCAACCATGAAACACTTCTAAGAACATGCGTCTGGCTTGCCTCCACCTTCTCATGAATGGATCTTAACTCATGTAATTGATCCGAATACCTTAAGATGAGAGGAGTTGGGTTTCTTTCCCGACCATGCTTCTTGTGGGGTCTTCAGCTGTTTGTCCTCCTCCTTCCCACACTTCCGTAACACGGTTGCTGGTCTGAGGTTCCAATGGTAGCAGGCCATTGTTTCTGCTTCAGCCCAAAAACAAGCTGGGAGCTTGGCGCAAGAAAACATGCTTTGTACCATGCCAAGTGGGGTCTGGTTCATCCTTCTGGAAAAGGTGTTTCTGTGGGGGATGTAAGGGGTTGTTTGCTCATGGCGGATGCCGTCATGATTGAGCCAAGGCTTGTATGCTTCATACTCAACCCCATTGTCACTGCCAAGAGCCTTCACCTTCTTAGATTTTTCCTCCTCTACCATGGTGACAAACTCAAGGAGCTTCTCCTTCACCTTTCCCTTGGTTTTGAAGAAGTAGATCCACAACTTGCGGCTGTGGTTGTCGATGAAGGTCATCAAGTGCTTGTTTCCTCCGTTAAATGTCGTGGGGAAGGGTGTACACATGTCACTATGGATCAATTCCAAGACATTCTACGCTCGTTGATTTCCTCTTCTAAACGGCTTCTTTGCCTTTGCTTGAAGGCATGGTTCACATAACTTACACCCTTCTCCATGCTTCATGGTGCACACTTCCATTCCGCAAAATACCTCTTCCTCCTTCATTATCTACATCATGCTATTGGCCACATGCCCAAATTGCCGGTGCTACATTTGAGCGTCAGTGTCCTTGGTTGATGTGGCGACGGCGGTGCATCCTTTGGCTGTGGTGCCACTGTGTTGATGGCACATGCAAGTTCCTCATCCGACGCCTTTTTTACTTTGGTTTGAAGCATGTAGAGGCCTTCAACTCTTAGAACTTAAAGCACGAGGTCATCTTTGGTGTACACAACTTGGATTTCCTTGTTTTTTCGGGACATGGCTTCCTTGTTGGTGAACACCACAGTCATGTGGTTTTTGTGATTTAAAAGACCAACATCTGGCTCATTGTAAAGGAGAGCATGTACAACACCTTTTGCGGATTGACCTCCTTCTCAGCACCGTTCACGTTGAACGTAATCACCTTGTTCCCTTTGCACATGGCTTGGACAATACCGTCCTTTGAACACTTGATGCACTTATCAGATTCGCCAATGGAGAAAAATCCACCCTTCTCTTTTGAGGAGTGGTGGTTGGATTCTGAGTCAAGGGCAAATACCCCGGTCTTGAAGAGCGCTGCCCCCTTCATGGGCAACACTTCAGCCATCATGTTGGTGAGCTCCTTCTTCTCCTTCCCTCCCTTGATCCTGCTTTCTTGCTGGGGACTACTACAGTCCCTAGCCCAGTGCATAGCCTTGCCACAACTGTAACAGGTGCCGGGCTTCTTGGAACTCTTCCCACCACCATTGCCTTTTTCTCCACCGCCACCGCTTCCACTGTTGCCTTCATCGGAGCAGGAACTTGCACCTTGTGTACCGAAGCAAGAGTAATAGGCTGAAATGTTTCTCTCACTACCACTGTGTCGCATGGACTTATTGCGGATGTGTTCCGCAATAACCTCATAAGGCGGATCTACTTCCGTCCAGCTACCAAGTACGGTGATCAAGGAACCCCAAATTTCAGTAGCGCCAGCACAT
Source organism: Penium margaritaceum (assembly GCA_023375785.1). Lineage (NCBI taxonomy): Eukaryota > Viridiplantae > Streptophyta > Zygnematophyceae > Desmidiales > Peniaceae > Penium > Penium margaritaceum. The sequence continues at coordinate 101,371 of SZWC01006822.1, read as the reverse complement.
GGATTATGGCACGCATGTTGGATTAGAGTTTCTATTTCATTTGCCAGACCTCTTATAGCATGTTGTCAAACCACTGCAAAAATGCAGGTATCAAATCTCCTTTGTGTTCATTATTTTTGCCCCTTGTTTAGTGTTCTAGGACAGATCAGGAATGCTCTGCCCCTTGTGGAGGTATGACCCCTGGATCCATTGTGATGTGGCTGTACCATGCTCTGTCTCATGTCAGATATGACCTGTGAGTACACCATGTGGGTGAGTAGTTACCTTGGCCATTTTGTTGATTTGGCCAAGTGAGAGGTCAGTAGTTCGATCCTGGCCCTATGCACATCTTGTTTGCTATGGAAGGTTCTAAGAAAGAAAGTCCGTAGCTTCGTGGATGCTACATGGTTGGTCTGTCACCTTGACACTAGGATGCTTATGTGTCAAGCCCACAATGCAAGTCTATTGGTGATGTTCTGGTTCAGGCAACTTTCCAAGAATGTGCTGTTGAGTTCTAGGAATGGAAAGACGGCTGTACAAAGACTTGACTTGCACGCCAATCAATTAATCCTTGCTTGATGCTCTCTTGCGTATTGGCAACTTGAGCTCTTCTTGAGATGTAATGCTAAGGCGCTAATACTCTTGAAGTTGAAGTGTATGCCTGATTAAGTTTAGGGTGCATGACACATGTCAACAAAGGAAGAAGGCCAGAACTCTTTGTGAGCTTTTCAGTTTTGTGACTTCTCTACCAGAGGTGGTTAGCTCAGTAGCTAACAAAGGGTTATGGGCCAACTCCTTTGGTTAGAGAAATTTCACGCGTGCAACTACTAGGTCACAAGCAGTGAGAGCACTTTTGCTCTCACCCAGCTTCTCTGTTTACAGGACAACATCAGTAGGAGGGGAATGCAACACATGTGCACCTTTCTACCTTAGGAGCTGGCATCAGCCTACATCTTCTTGCAATGACGAACGCAAAAAGGGGAAGCAGTTGCCTCTTCTCACCAACAGCCTACAGCGGCCTCAAACACAGGTTAATTGGCATCAAAAAAAGGTCCAACAGTTGTAGCAGTTACAGTTGTAGGGATGGCAGGGACAGGGGAACCAGGGAATCCTTCTTCCATCCTCAGGTTTGATGGAGAGGGGATTGCGCTCTCAAAGTGGTATTTTGAGATCATCATGGATGACAGAGACATGCTAGGATGTTTTGAGGGAAGTATTATAGCACCAAAGGAAGAGGGTGCTCACCTTGTGTCATGGGTCAAGCTCAACAAGAAGGCTCTTGCCGTTCTTGTTTCCTCCATACAACCCTTAGTCCTTTCACACATCCACGGTTGTAGAGTGGTAGCTGCGTCATACGCCGAACTTGGCAAGGTGTTTTAGTCCTTGTCACTTGCCTACCGTCTCTACATTCTACAAAACCTTATTAGCATGAGGCTTGGTGAAGGGGAGGATGTCTCTGCCTTTATGCAGAAGTTTTAGATGCTCTTGTAACAAGCCACCAACATGGGCTGGGACCTGAAATCCGATATGCAGGCCATGATTTTTCTGATGACGCTGCCAAAAAGCTGGGGCCCTATGATAACGGTGATTGGAGGGTGGAGTGAAGATCAAGATTCCTGCACCACAATCTCCGAGTGTGTGCAGAATGAAGCCATGCGTTGTAGCAGCAGTGAAAAACATGGCTGCCTTTGCCTCACGGAGCAGCGGCAACTTTCACAATACCTCCTCCTCTCTGTACCAGGGAAACAACAACACTAGCAACAATAGAAGGGGTGCAAAGCGCCAAAGAAATTGCCATAACTATGGCAAGGCTGGACACTGGGCTTGGGAGTGCTGTGCACCCAAGAGAGAGGGAGGAGACAGGGATGAATGGCGAGGCGGAAGTGGTGGGAAGGAACCCACAAGCTTGATGGCTGAGTGTGCCTCCAACAACCAGAGGGCGATACTCAGGCCAGGAGCCTACGGCCTTGACTCGGGCACAAACGAGCACACCACTTACAAGAAGAGAGACTTCATCTCTCTTGCTTCATGCAATGAGAACTTCAGAGTCGCCAATGGCAAGGTTGAGGCAGCTGAGGGGATTGGTGACAAGCTGGTCACAGTGGGTGTCAAAAGTGGAGATTCTGACCTCAAGCTAGAGGGGGAGGCCTACTTGCCCTCCTTCACAGCCAGTCTGCTCTCTATCTTTAAGATAATTGACCATGGTATGAAAGTGGTCTTTACAGAAAAGGAAGCAGTGATAGTCCCTACCAAGGACATCAACATCTCCTACTCTGCCGAGAAGGTTGTCACACATGTTCCTTGTGTTGATGCAATCTACGTCTTGCAAACCAAAACAACTTCAACAGCTGAATCTTTGGTCGAGAGTGATGATGAGGAGAGCAGCGATGTGGAATTAGATGAGGAAGGACATGTTCGAGTAGTGGAAGCACAGGCAACAGATTATTTGGCAACAAAACCGCAAGTAAATGCAACAACCATGGCTTTTCATTCTAGCCTGTGCACATCCTTCAAGAACCTGTGGCACTGGCATTTTGGGAACGTGGCTCATCGCACATTGGGGCTCATGGGAAAGCATGAGCTAGTGCGTGGGATGGAGCTAGGTGATAAGGTGGAGGGAGCCGGGATCATGTGTTAGCCATGCGCTCAAGGCAAGGAGAAAAAGGAAACCCTTCAATCACAATGGCATGCGTGCTCTTGCACCTCCTGATCTCGTCCACTCTGACGTGTGCGGTCCCGTTTGCATACCGTCAAATAGAGGCAGCAGACATTTCCTCACATGCATCAACGACAACAGCTGCGAAGTCTGGATATTGTTTCTCAAAAGAAAAGTGAGGTGAAAGAGAATCTGTAGGCCTTCATCGCTATGGTTCAGCGACAGAGTGGAAAGAAGGTGAAGGTATTCAGGACAGATAGTGGGAGAGAGTACAAAGCTTGAAGGGAGTGGCTCAAGTTGCAAGGCATTGAATACCAGAATATAACCCCCTACTTACCTCAAAGTAATGGCATGGAAAAGAAGATGAACCAGACCCTCACGAGCATGACAAGGTGCATGCTCTTTGACGCCAAGCTGCCTCCCTCGTTATGGGAAGACGTAGCACGTACGGCTACCTATCTTGTGAACCTCACACCTGCAACAGCTCTACAAAGGAGAGGGCAAAAGAAGCACACACAGCAGCTGAAGACGCCTCAAGAAGCATGGCCAGGGAGAAAGCCGGACGCCTCCCATCTCAAAGTGTTTGGTTGCACTGGCTTTGCCAAGGTCCAGGCCGGTGAGGGCCTTGGAAAGCTTGATGCAAGAGCACAAAAGTGTATTTTCATCGGCTATGACACCACCCACAAGATTTATCGACTGTGGGACCAAGGAACAATGAAGGTCATCTGCAGCAAAGACGTGTGTTCCCACAAAAGGTTTTCAATTAAGGGAGAGCTTCTCGAATTTGAGAACACTCAAAAACAGGGAGAGTGGCTCACCCTACTCAAGGAGGGAGATGAAGCACCACCACAATGGCATGGGATGGGTATTGCAACAGGGAGAGGAGCTCATGAAGATGACTCGGAGGAATGAGACTCTAATTATGACGTTTTTGATCCTCTGGAGCATGAGGAGGATGCCTCTCCCATCATCAACGACAAATAAGACCTCAAGCCTCCACATGAACAGCACCAGCCAGCAGGTTCAAGGAGCAGTTCATGCTTCAAAGTACCTCAAAAGCGTTCCGATGCAGATAGGGGTGAATGGACAGGCTTCAACTATTCATTCTTGGTTCAAGAGGAGCCAATGTCTGTCGTAGAGGCACTCACTCGGCTTGACAAATCAGAGTGCGACGAAGTGATTCACAGTGAACTCAGTTCCATTGAGGACAATGCGACATCGATGTTGGTGGAAAGACCTGCCAAAGCTCACATTGTGGGGTTCAAGTGGGTGCTGAAAGTAAAAAGGAAACAAGATAGCAAGATAGACAAGTACAAGGCAGAGTTGGTAGCAAAGGGGCTCTCCCAATGGCCTGGCACAGAGTACATTGAGATCTTTGCTCCAGTTGTGACGTTCGCCTCCATCCGGCCAATGCTCATCATTGCTGCTCCCAAGAACATGGAGGTTCACCAGATGGATGTCAAGAGAGCCTTCCTTTATGGCAAACTTGACAAGGAGGTACTGATAGAGATTCTGGAGGGAGTTGATGCTCTTGAGGGCAAGATGTGCAGATTGGTGAAGGCGCTCTATGGGCTAAAACAAGCGCCAAGACTTTGGTACCAAGAGATGGACACGTTCATGGCCAAGGAGTCCTTCATGCACTTCAACAACGACCGTAGCATGTACGTGCATGAGCGACAAAGGGACTTTGTTGGTCGCCTTGTACCTTGATGACCTGATTCTATGCTCTTCTTCAACGCAGCTGCTAGAAGATCTCAAGGGGCAGCTGAGTAGCATGTTTGAGACAAAGGACATGGATACTTTTTGAATTCTATCTTGGAATTGCCATCAAGCGCAACAGAGCAACATGTACCATCAGCCTGAACCAGACAAAATACATTGACTCCATCCTCAAACGATATGATATGGCAGATTGCAAACCTGCAAGCACACCCATGAGCTCGTAGTGCAAGCTCTCCAGCTCCATGTCCCCATCCAACAAGGCGGAGAAAACTGACATGCTCAGCATCCCATATCAGTCTGCAATGCGTAGTCTGATGTATGCCATAGTCGCCACCCAACCCGATATAACCCATGCAGTTGGCCAGGTGAGCCAGTTTGTGGCTAGTCCCGGTCCACTTCACTTGCAGCCCATGAAGCACATCATGCGCTACCTTCAGGGAACGCGGCATGTGGGGCTCTTGTTTGGAGGCATCGCTGCATCGGCGTCACTCCGTCTCATGTGCTACACCTATGCTGGTTGGGGAGGGAATATCAATGACAGAAAACCTACCTTCATGTGTCTGCTGAATGGAGGTGCAGCCAGTTGGGCAAGTCGAAAGCAAGAATGTGTCTCTTTGTCAAGAGCGGAAGCTGAGTACATCGCCTTGAGTGTAAGGGTGCACACCGTGGTAGAACCGCGGTTTTGGAAGAGGAAATGGAACTGCTCGACGGTTCAGTGGTTCCGAACCGGAACTGTGGTTCTTGACCGCGGAACCGTGGTTCCTCATAACCGCGGTTCCGAATCCCTTGCAACCGTGATTCTTCCACAAAAAAACTGCAATTCCAGAGGATTGGAGTGTGCACATTCCACCGGCCATGGAAAGTACACCCCACCATGTTTTGTGCCAATGTTTCACAGGTTTTTAGTGTTGAAATTTCATTGTGTTGAGACATAGTCACATAGTTAGTCATCTCATTAGTTAGTCATTCACACATATCTTAGTGAAATTCATAATTGGTTTAGCTCTGAGCTTTCCGTGCACATTATTCTGAGCTCACCCTCCTCTTTTGTCATGGGTGACATAAACACATGTAACTATCAAAACTGGTTAAGATGTGATCTCTAACAGTACACCATGGGATGGAACTGTTGAAAATTTGCCCCTCCACATGCCCAAGTGCGGCGCCGGGAGGCGCCGATGAGCCACCAGAAAGTGGAAACGCCGCTCCGGCGGATCTGGCGACTCGAGAATTGCTTGGATTGTAAAATGGAGCATTGCCCCTGAAAGTTAACGAGTATCTAAATCCGGTGGAAGTTGTTTCGCCGGAATCAGACAAGTATCGAGGGAGATATGGCCTTCCAAAGTTGGGGTATGCGCAGCAGCTCTGGGAGCCGGCTGCGACTCGAAATCCGGTCGATAATCGACCGCACCGAGCAACAAAAAATACCATCTGGAGAAAATGCTCCGATAGGCCTGCCGAGGCGTCTGGTGGATGATCCACCTGATCCGGCGGATCCTCCACCGGATCCATTAGTGCAAGTTGTTACTGAGGGACTTAGCCAAAAATCTGGCTCGGCGTCCGGAACTCAGAAGTACGTTTTGTTACTCGGGGACTGTCAAAATTCTGACTGCAGGTCCGCGGACAGGTTTCAAACCTCGTCACACCCCATCACCAAACTCGACCCAAAAGTGGGCAGGGTGCATGGAAACAGCGCAGGGGACCCCTACACCATGTGCAAGTGGACCTGCGCCTTGGGAAAGGCACTTCGAACGTGAAGGAAGGCGCCACGGCGTGTGCGCGCCATGGAGGCGTTAGGCGTTTCTGTGGTGGGTGAGACCTACGCTTCAGCAAGCATAACTTGAGCTAGGCTTGGCAGAATCATGCCCGGTTTGGTGCGTTGAAAAGCTCATGACTAGCCCTATAAATGTTGTGATCATGTCCATGTTAAAAAACTAACGCAAAGCAACGTTATTCCCTTCGCAAACTGACTGTCTCTAAATTCCTGCTCACATAGCGTGAGGCGACCAAAAAGCTCACCCTTAGTCTCAGATTCGCCCAAAACAGTAGACGTGAACCAATAGAGACGATCAGACAAACTTCGAGACCGCACCACTCTTCCTGACAAAGGGTTATGGGCCCACGGGTCTGAACGCCTCCAACGTTCACATCTTCTGCAGCGCACGGGATCGTCATCTTGGACGTCGCCGTGAAGTTCTGTGAACTCGTCGGAGTAGCAGCTGCGCACATGGCGCAGAAGGAGACGCAACCCATTCAGAAGTATGCAGGCGGCCCAGGCTTCGGGCTATGGAGGTGGCAGTTTGAACTGCACCTCTCGCATAAGGGGCTACTGGATGTCATGTTGGGAAAGGAGGTACTCACAGAGGCGACTGCTACGGACGCGGAGAAGCAGGCCTTCGAAAAGAAGAACACGTAGGCGCTCATGCTCCTGGTGTCCGGGACAGCCGAGTCGCAGTGGGGCTACTTCCAAGGCTGCAAGCTGGCAACCAAAGCTTGGCAAAAACTCTGCGTCATCCACCAATCCAAGTCGCTCGCGAACAAAATCTTCGCGATGAAGTGACTCCTCACGGTGAGAATCGAGGAGGGAGATGATGTCATGTCCGCCATGCAACAGATCAAGTCGCTTGCCTCACAATGCAACAACGTGGGATGGAAGATCGACACGCAGCTGCAGGCGATGGCCCTCCTCATGGCCCTACCTGACAGTTGGGACCCTCTCATCACCGTCCTTGGAGGATGGTCTGAGGACAAGCTCACCTATGGCGCGGTCGCAGAGTACATCCGCAACGAGGCGTAGCGACGGAGCTGTGGGGAGTCCTCGTCTTCCTCATCGGCCCTTGTGACCAAAACGCGGGGCAGCGGAAGCGGGGGCCGAGGAAGTGGCGGAAGGGCGGCGGCAAGAGGGGCGCCAAGAAAGGTGCGTGCCGCAATTGCGGCAAGGAGGGCCATTGGGCCCATGAGTGCCTGGAGGAGGCGAAGACCGGCGGCAAAAAAAAACAAGGGCAAGTCTCTCCTCAACGGCAACAAGAACCACTTCCTCAAGAAGGCCAACAGGCGGTGCTTGGATTCCGCGGCCAAGGAGCACACCCAAGTCGAGAAGGTGGGGTTCGTCACCTACGAGAAGTCCTCCAAGTCAATGGTGGTCGCGAACGACAAAGTCGAGCCGGCGGCCGGCCAAGGCGACGTGGAGGTGGAAGTCGTGGTGGACGGTAAGAAGGAGCTGTGCACAATCCATGATGTACAGCACGTCCCCGGCCTGGCTGACATCCTGAGTGTCAGCCGCTTGACAGACAAGGGGTATGAGGTGCTCTTCTGTAGGAAAGGCGCAGTCGTGCGCATTGACGGTGACGGCGAGGTCGTGCTGGAGGCAAAGCGCGAGGGCGGTCTCTACATCGTGGAGACCAAGGTGGTCCCCGCGGCATCCGGCGTAGCAGATTCGTAGGAGCGCGTCGTCAACATGGCCAAGGGAGGAAGCGCTGATCTGGAGCTCTGGCACGGATGGTTGAGGCATTCGGCGCCCGCATCCGTTAAGGAGATGGCGAAGCGTGACATGGTGTGCGGCCTCGTCATCGACGGTGCAGACTTGGCAGCAGATGCAGGAGCGCACAAAAGGTGCAAGCCTTTCATTTTGGGCAAGGCGCGGTGCAAGCCGTTCAATGAGAATGAGGCTCGCGCAAAGGACCTGCTGGAGGTCATGCACAGTGATGTGTGCGGACCATTCAAAATGCCGTCAAACGGCGGTTTGAGATACTTCGTCACCTTCATTGACGACTGCAGCAGAAAGCTCTACGTGTACTTCATGAAACGGAAGGGCGAGGTCCTAGACCGGCTGAAAGAGTACGTCGCACCAGTGGAGAGGCAGACTGGCCGGAAGGTCAAAGCCCTACGCAGCGACAATGGCGGAGAGTACGTGGGCTGCAACGGGTGGATGAAGCAGTAGGGCATCAAGTGGGAACCCACTACGCCGCACTCGTCACAGTCCAACGGAGTGGCGAAGCGGGCAAACCAGGCGCTACTCAACATGGTACGGACCATGCTTGTGGATGCGGGGTTACCGCGAGGATCCTTGGCGGAGGCCGTGCGTACAGCGAGCTACACCATCAACCTCACCCCAACAGCGGTGCTGAAGGGCAAGGGCGGCTGGAAGACGCCGCAGGAGGTTTGGAGCGGGCGCAAGCCAAATGTGGCGCACCTGAAGGTGTTCAGGTACAAGGCGCACGCGATGGTGCAGGCGGTGCAACGACGCAACAGCAAGCTCGAACCGCGGGCGAAGCCGTGCTTGTTTCTTGGCTACAAGAGCGCACAAAAGGCGTATCGTCTCTGGGACCCGTGCACGCAAGAGATCATTCGCAGCTGAGACGTCGAGTTTGATGAGTAGCAGAGCTTCAGCAGCAGCAACAACGACATGAGCGTCGGGAACACTCCAAAACAGGGGGAGTGGTTCCAGCTCCTTAACTACGAGGAGGAGCCCACGGACGCAGAGGTCAATGATGCGGTGTCGCAGTGCGACGGTGTAGCAGGTGTAGCAACCGACGCGGAGGACTCCGACGATGATGCAGCTGGGCTAGAGATTTGGTGGAATGATCCATCAAAGGAGGCACCGCGGGTGCTGAAGCGCGCACTCCCGGCGGAGTTCGCGTCGGGCGTCCGAGAAAAATCCTCCGGACGCGCTGCCCGTCCGGTTGATGGTTCACCAAAGCGGGAAGAATCCTCGGAGAGCCGTTCGGTCAATGATTCACCGGAGCGGGCTGAGTCGGAAGGATCGCAGCAGAGCGACGAGACGCCGCCAAGACTGTCGCGCTGTAGCGGAAGGCAGCGGAGAGCGAGGAAGCATTTTGACATAGGCACCGGTCGATGGATCGGCATGACGCGGTGCATGCTGGCTCCATCAACGGAGCCGACGACCGTACAAGAGGTGCTTGTGCGGCCCGAGGGAAAGCAATGGCAGGCCACCATCAAGTTGGAGTTGGCGTCCATTGCTGAAAATGACACGTGGCAGCTGGTTGACAGGCCGAAAGACGCCAAGGTCATCGGCTCCAAATGGGTCTTCAAGACCAAGTTCACGATGGAAGGTGTGGTTGACAAGTACAAGCCGCGGCTCGTGGCGAAGGGGTACGCACAACGTAAAGGCTAACGCTACAATGAGACGTTTGCCCCCGTCACCAAGTTCACAAGCATCCGGGCGATCCTTGCGGTGGCAGCCGCGAAGGACATGGAGCTCCACCAAATGGACGTAAAGACGGCCTTCCTCAATGGCATCATCGACAAGGAAATCTCCATGGAGGTGCCGGAGGGGGTGGAGGCACCGGAGGGCAAGGTCTGCAAGCTGCAAAAGTCCTTGTACTGGATAAAACAATTGCCTTGATGCTGGTACCAAGAGATGGACAGCTTCATGGCACAACTCGGCTTCAAGCGTTGTGAGATGGATCACAGTGTGTATGTGTGGCGTAGCAAGAAGCTCCATCAGATTGTCGCACTCTATGTGGACGATCTGATCCTGTGCTCCCCAGACCTGCTGAGCCTACAGCAGCTGAACAAGCAGCTGAGCAGCAGGTTCCAGATGTCGGACATGGGGAAGCTGGAGTTCTACCTTGGGGTGAGCATTACGTGGAACCGGAGGGAGCGCACACTTGAGCTGGGGCAGGCCAAATACGTGGCCGAGGTGCTGAAGCGGTACGGCATGGAGGACTGCAAACCAGTGTGCAATCTTGTCTCCACGACCTGTGAACTAAGTGCGGCAATGGCGCCGCAAACAAAAGAAGAGTGGGAGGATATGGCACGGGTGCCTTACCAATCGGCCGTGGGCAGCCTCATGTACGCCATGGTGGTGACTCGACCGGACCTGGCCTACGCGGTGGGCCAAGCAAGCAGGTATGTGGCCGATCTAGGGCCACTACACTAGCGGGCAGTCAAGCGCATCCTTCGCTACCTGCAGGCGACGCGGCACGCGCGCCTGAGGTTCGACGGCAAAGGGCGGGTGGACCCTTTGCGTCTGGTCTGCTACACGGATGCAGACTACGCTGGGAATGTGGACAAGCGGAAGTCCACATCCGGCTACGTGTTCTTCCTCGCTGGTGCAGCACTCTCGTGGTGCAGCAGGAAGCAGGACTGCATCGCCACCTCCACAGTGGAAGCAGAGTACATCGCGCTGGCTGAAGCGGTCAAGGAGGCGGTGTGGCTCCGCAGGTTGCTCGGGAGCTGGGCGTGGCGTAACTAGAGCCTAGGGTGGTGCAAGAGGACAACACCGGCTCCATCTTGCTAACCAACAACCCGACGCAGCACAGGAGGACAAAGCACATCGACGTGCGTTATCACTATGCACGGGACATGGTCAAGAAGGGACAGGTGGTGCTGCTGCACTGCAGCACGCCCAACATGCTTGCGGATTGCTTGACCAAGGCGCAACCCGCGGAACGGCACGCGATGAGCGTGGCCGGACTTTGGATGACCAGCTACGATGGGCTGGAGGGCACAGCGGAAGATGAGTTAAAGCAAGCAGGAGCAGCAGGCATGGCAGGTGCAAGGGGGAGAATGTTGAAAATTTGCCCCTCCGCATGCCCAAGTGCGGCGCCGGGAGGCACCGACGAGCCGCCAGAAAGTGAAAACACCGCTCTGTATGATCTGGCGACTCGACAATTGCTTGGATTGTGAAATGGAGCATTGCCCCAAAAAGTGAAGGAGTCGTTGAATCCGGTGGAAGTTGTTTCGTTGGAATCGGACAAGTATTGAGGGAGATATGGCCTTCCAAAGTTGGGGTATGCGGAGCGGCTCTGGGAGCCGGCTGCGACTCGAAATCCGGTCGATAATCAACCAGACCGAGTAACAAAAATACCATCTGGAGAAAATGCTCTGATAGGCCTGCCGAGGCGTCCGGTGGATGATCCACCTGATCCGGCGGATCATCCAGCGGATCCAGTAGTACAGGTTGTTACTGAGGGACTTAGCCAAAAATCTGGCTCGGCGTCCGAAACTTAGTAGTACGTTTTGTTACTCGGGGACTGTCAAAATTCTGACTGCAGGTCCGCGGACAGGTTTCGAACCTCGTCACACCCCACCACCAAACTCGACCCAAAAGTGGGCAGGGTGTATGGAAACAATGCAGGGGACCCCTACACCATGTGCAAGTGGACCTGCGCCTTGGGAAAGGCGCTTCGCACCTGAAGGAAGGCGCCACAGCGTGTGCGCGCCATGGAGGCGTTAGGCATTTCTGTGGTGGGTGAGACCTGCACTTCGGCAAGCATAACTTGAACTACGCTTGGCTGAATCATGCACGGTTTAGTGCGTTGGAAAGCTCATGACTAGCCCTACAAATGTTGTCATCATGTCTATGTTCAAAAACGAACGCAAAATGACGTTGTTCCCTTCGCAAACTGACTGTCTCTAAATTCCTGCTCACATAGCGTGAGGCGACCAGAAAGCTCACGCTTAGTCTCAGATTCGCCCAAAACAGTAGACGTGAACCAATAGAGACGATCAGACAAACGTCGAGACCGCACCACTCATCCTGACAGGAACAATGCAAATGGAAAGGTCAGATGAATTCTCTCAATTGATATGAATAGCAACAGGAACAGCAATTGACCACGTGAATAAACAAATTTCATAGGGGCAGGGTCATGGAGACTGTGCCCCCTGCCCCCTACCTCAGTGTTCCTACTGCGATGCAACAGAGAAGTCAACACGTGAATTCATCAAGTCATGTCTTCGCACTCTAAGGTCCTAGATCTAGAGTGCAGCATGCTACTCATGTCATCTCTACGACATCCTCATCATCAAGGGCGAAAGTCTTCATCCCATCCAAGCTCACGTACCCTACATCCTTAGTATCTTTGTCGTCATCCTTGTCGTCGTCCTCCTCCTCATCTTCATCATCTCCAACTGCTGCTTCTTCATCACTGCTGCTCCCATCCCCTTGTCTTGCTACACTTAGAATTGTTAAGTTCCAAGTTGCTGTGCGCCTTGCAGCCCACCTCTTGGCCATCTCCAGGTTCTCGATCTCCTGCATTTCCACTGCAATAGAGCCATCTGGGGCAACAGGAAAATCAGCAAGAACGGGATCATTGATCCACGTCTTCAATGTCAGCATGCCTTGCACAGTCATGTTCGACAGAGAGTTTCTGAATTCAATCACATCACAGCCGCCTAAACTGAACATGCATTCACAGGGTGTGCTTGTAGATGGCATGGCAAGAAGGTCCTGCACAATGAGCAAAAAAGTGGGGAGCTTCCGTCTTTTGCCTCTGAAGTAGTGTAGAACGTTTGTCTTACGTCCAAGGCGGGGCTCCTTCTGCCATTCCTCCACCTCAAGGTCCAATGACTCAGACTCCTTCTGTACAGGTGTTGGGTTTGTGTCCTCGAATAGCTCGTCCATGGGGTCCTCCATGGACGCCTCCACCATGGACTTTTTGGCCCAGACGGGCCGACCCTTTTTGGCTGCTGCAATTTGGCCCGAGACATTGGCATCAACAGCAGCAGAAAATGACGACTGCACCACTCCACCTGCAAGGATCCTAGAGTCCACAATCTCCTCGTCTGTGTTAGCGGCTGTTGCAGCCGCAGCAGCTGCTGCTGGTGCTGCTACTGCTACTGCTGCTGCGGCCACTGCTCCTGCCTCTTCCTCACGGCGCTGGACAACGCGAGCACTGTATGGCCTCAGTTGCTCGGTTATCTTCACCTCCAGGTCCACGGCAGACTTGATGTCGAGTAGCTTGTGGCAGCGATCGAAGTAGCAAAAGTGGCAATGTGTGTCCACGGCTGTGGCCAAAAGTTTTCTGATGTACTTGTCAATCTGGATTCAAACGCACAAAAACAGATTAGCCAGATGTCAGGAAGCAATAGCCATGGAGAAAAGATATATTGCAATGTGAAGCTCACCTTGTACTCTACAGCCTGGAACCCAGGCTTCCGTTCAAGGATGAGCTTTTCCGTGGAGTCTAGTGTCCTCCACTTGTCCGCATGCTTCTTATCCGTGTTTGCATCTTTGACCTACCACTGCTACATCTTTGCCCTGATGACTGTGAAGAATGGAATGACCAGAGACAGAGTAGGGTATTCTTGACCCAAGATGTCCTCCGTAAAGCCCTTGAAGGGCTTCAGGATGGTTGTCACGAGTCCAAGGAGCTCCCACCCGGCACCACTTGGCTTCAACTGCGACGCCTTCATCGTCAACCATGCTTTCAGCACTGACTTGATGTGTACCACCCTGGCGCACATGTCCAGGGTACTATTCCAGCACGTAGAAGTGTCAGCATGCAGCTCGAGGTACTGCACACCCGCGGCTTTACTTGCAGCAGAGAGGAGCTTCTCTCTCTTTGCGTATCTGGTGACCCATGTGCAGATTTCTCGGGCCTGCCGCAAATGTTCTTGCAATGAGCTTTTTTCAAGAAGATCCTGGAAAGTAAGATTCATGAAGTGGCCCATCCAACGTTTGTGTTGGCCTGAGGGTGAGTGTGCACCGTGGGAGGTCCCTAGCCGTGGCTGATTTACACCACCAACTGTTTTTGGAGAGACTGAAACAGTGGAGGCAACTGGTTCCAAGGATGGCAGAAAACTCTTCAGAGAGTGAGGCAATAGTTTTGGCCTGAATTGAATGGGAATAGACTCTCTTTCAAGGCTCACAAGCAGTGGCATTTTATAGCCATTGATGTAAGCTTTCCGCCCCACCAAAGTATGCCAGATTTGGAGCTTCCTAGGAGATTCTATGGCTTCTAGAGTGACCCTTGGTAGGCTGTCCTTTTCCCACCTAGAAAGGCATCCCTTCCGACCTCTAGAAGCTTCTGCCCCTTCCTAGATTCCTCAGCTTGCTTCTAGTAGGAGGGAAGGTATCCAGAAGACCAGGACACCTCTAGATGCCGCGTAGGACAAGTCACCCCTTCTAGAGGGTGTGCCACCTTCCTGGACCGTCACCTGGCCTTCTAAAAACTCAAGGAGGAATTCTAGAGTTTGAGCTAGCTTCCTGACATCTATTTTTCACCTCCCCTGAGGCATGGCAGAAATTGATCTTGTGGGACTTGAATTCGGGCCCCTGCCTCTAGAGGTGGACACCATAAACCACTAAGCCACTAAGGCTTGTCTTTTTGGTGTTCCTTTTTGGAGTCACTCCTGCCATGGTGAGGAGCATCTCTCCAACAGTTTGTGCCCTGCCTTTGTGAAGTTTTTGTTCTGGACAGTGAGGTAGGAGTCCGCCATGCTGTTATTCACAATGTTGTTATCTACTATGAGGCAATCAATCTTTCTCCATATCCCCCACTGCTTCAAGGACTCAGAAAAGAGCTCGTACATGTTCTCAGTCGTTGCACTGTTGCTAACGTTTGGGAAAGATATGCACACCGACTACATCTCCCACTCAGCAATCCAATGGGGAATGATTCCAAGGTATTTCACATTGGCATCCAACTTCCATCCATCCGTGGTAAAGGAGATGCTTGACTGAGCATCTCACCGTGTCTTCATCAGCCTCTTGCGGAATGCTCCAGCAATGTTGCGGATGAGCCGGGGGATGGTCATGCAGCCGTGAAGGGAAGCAAGGCGGTTATAGTGCAAAAACTCTCTGTGCAGCCATGATGACTCCATAGACAAGAACAACACATTCTTGTCTTCTACATGCTTCCACAAGCAGCATCAGAAGTACTTCCTGTTGAACCAAATCCCCACACCCGCAACAGACCACAGAATTTGAGCCATCCACAATGTTGGCAGTGGTCATGGTGAGTGCAAGAGCAGCTTGAAGGACTTGAGCCACTTCCAACAGCTTAAACTCCTTCCACTTTGCGTTGTGGGACAGCTGGAGGTGTTTCCACATACCACTTGTGGCACTCTCGTTCATCGCAAACGTCCCTTCCAGCCCTTTCTGGTATGGACAGAGGTTGCATGATGCACAGGGCTCCCTGCTGATGATGACGTACATGAAAACGGTCCATTTCATGCTTGGTTCTCACTTGCAGGTGTCAGGAGGCGAGAACGGAGTCGAAGTTACAGGTGTAGCTGCAGCAGAGGCAATGTTTTGTGGGTTACCGGCTGCAAGTTGCAGGAGCTGCTGCACAGTGCTGTTAGGTTAGGATGAGAGAAGAGTGCTGGACCCCTGTCCGGCACTCCGAGTGGCCTGACTGCCCGACATGCTCACGGCTCCACGCCGTGAAGTTCACAGAATCGGAGTGAGAGTGAGCTCACTTGAACAGGACGGGGACTGAAACCCTAGCTCGGCATGGCTCAACTGGCCACCAACTACCTTGTTACCTTGTAGCGAGGCTCGCTGCAGTTTGACGGGTGGGAAGAGGGTAATGTGGGCTGAGTACTATGGGCTAAGGTATGTGGCGGATGTCGGACTTGAACCGGCTACAACTTAGTTCCCCACCCCCTCCCCCCCTCCCATGGTAAAAGGAACGTTTCTCGGTTTCGGGACGGTTCCGAACCTCAGAACCGGAACCGCGGTTCCAGAAGGAGAACCGAAACTGCGGTTCCAGACCATAGTTCTGGGTTTTAGGTGTGCAGGCTTACTTGGCTGAGGTATGTAAAGAGATGCAGCGGCTACGGAGCTCACTCTCTGAGATGAAGGCACCATAGGCAACAGCAACGGTCATCAAGATTGACAAGATTAGCGCGATTGACATGTCCAAGAACCGCGTACTCTGAAGGCGCACAAAGCACATCAAGATTAGCTACCACTATGCTCGAGACTTGGTCTAGAAGCAAATACTGGAGCTCGAGCATGTCGGTACCAAGTTGAATTGGGCTGACATGCTTACAAAGCCACTTGAAAAGGATCTCCACCAGGCGGGCAGGCAAGGTATCGGCATGGTCAACGCAAGTGATGACAAATAATGATGCTCATTGAGGCAAGGTGCAAGGGAGAGATTTGTTGATTTTTTTTGCCCCATGTTCAGTGTTTTAGGAAAGATCAGGAATTCTCTGCCCCTTATGGAGGTATGACCCCTTGATCCATTATGATGAGACTCAACGATGCTTTGTGTCATGTGAGATATGACTTGTGAGTACACTATGTGGGTGAGTGGTTACCTTGGCCATTTTGTTGATTTGGCCAATTGAGAGGTCATGAGTTGAACCTGGCCCCATGCACATCTTGTTTTCTATGGAAGCTTCAAAGAAAGAAAGTCCGTAGCTTCTTCGACGCTTCATGGCTGGTCTGTCACCTTGACACTAGGATGCTTATGTGTCAAGCCCACTGTGGAAGTCTGTTGGTGATGTGGCTGGTTCAAGCAACTTCCCATGAATGTGCTTTTGAGTTCTAGGACTGGACAAACAGCTATAAAAGGACATGTCTGTGTTGATGAATCAACGCTTGCTTGATGCTCTCTTGCGTTTTGACAACTTGAAATCTTCGTCAGATGTTATGCAAAGGTGTCAGTACTCTTGAATGTGAATTGTATGCCTGATTAAGTTTGGGATGCATGACACATGTCAAAAAATGAAGAAGGCCTAAAAACCTTTGTGAGCGTTTTGGTTTTGCGGCGTCTTTGCCAAAGGTGGTTAGCTCCGTAGCTAACACTTTGCTGACCCTCATTGACATCAACCTTTCAAAGGTGAAGAGTTGGCTTCCTAGGGCAGTCAATTGATGCAACCATGAGAGTTTCTTGTAGGCCTCGGCGGCCGATGTGCATCCTGTGCTGTGGGAGTGTCGAGTCTCGTTAATGGATGTCACAAGTATGGCGTGAGCCATGTTGTTCTTTGTTGTCCATGGTCCAAGGTCACCCACATGCATATCTAGTGTTGCATCGGTGGGTGCTGTCTCGATCCCTTTGAGGATGTTGAGGTAGCCACACATGTTCATGACAGTCTCAAACTACCAGTTCCACAAGGGGAAACCTGTCCTTGTTGATTTGGACATACTTGCCTCGAGGCAGGCTTGAGTCTGATCGGCCATTTGTGGTGGTTGCTCATCTTCTCTGCTTTGCTGCTACTGTGCTTCGTTGAGGCTGGTGAGGGTGTTGAGGCTGCTAACCACGGCCGTTGTTAAAGGTGTAGTTGATACCGTTGCATACCCCACTCGCCGGTGATCACCCAAGGCGATGGTGTCGTCACGAGAAAACGGGCTCGGGGTCATACCACCTTCTATAGGGATAGAGATTTATCCCGTTGGGGCTCGAGGATCTTGTCCAACATGGACAGAGCTATTCCTTATCCCCTAGTGTGCCATGTGCGTGCACCCTACCTGAAGAAGCCAATGGAACCGATGGAGCATATTGGAGCCGTCTGACCTTTGTGTCCCTATTAGACCCGTGCGCCTTGCAAGACCACGCGCAAGTCGGTCTTGGACGCGTGCCTTACAACCAAAAGTACTGGCCAATAACCCTTTGTCAATCTGCCGGATAGCAATGGTCTAGAAAATGGGTCCCGGCATGGGAGGCTGCATGCCACTCTTGGTATTACAACCAAGATAGCATATCACCCTCAAACGAGGGATCCACATTATATATTCATGCAGTTCGTAACTTCACAAAGTCTGCATGAAGGTCTTTATTGTCTACCCTTGGTTGGACACTGTGTGAGGAGTCTCAAATGCAAGAACTATAAATGGATGCATACATGGTACATGCAGAGCTTTGCTAATGCTTCTGGTTGTAGTGGGTACACAGGATCCAACCTCAACCTACTCTCTATCGATGGAGGGGGCAACAGGCCGTCCATGACCCAGTGATAAGAGAATTGGTAGCACTGGTATGCGAGAGTGGGATGGGCAGAGTGGTAGTCAAGGATTGCTACCAGAGGGGTGTTGTATATTACATGTTTTGACCCAGGCACGGATCACATGCCCATGATGGATGTGGTCATTGCAGATTTGCAATGGCCGAGTTTTCAGAGGGCGTTGGCGGAGTGGCCAGGAGATAAAGTATGGATATTGGTGATGTGAGGTACAGCGTCATCACATGGATTTTGACTTCAATATGAAGGAGACATTGGGAGCCCTTTTCGTGAGGTCTCAGCAAGGTGTGGTGGACGTAGGCGACCCAGTGAAGACTGGCTTGGTAGGGAGGTAATGTGGGGGTTGTAGTTCCATTGCGCGCTCTCCTGAACGTGGGCATGGCAGTGATTCTCTTGCGGGCACACGCATAGCAACTGTGACGGCAGGTCACAGAGTGGGCTGATGACACTTCTCTCAACTAGGATATTACCAGGGCGTGGAGAGGGCTGTGCAAGAGGGATGAAGGACCATTTGTGTAAGATCTGTGCTTTGTGGAGCAAGGGTTTATTGGCCTGATGATCTTGTCAGGGTTGTGAGTTGAAGTTCAAGGCTATGCTTGAGACCGTACATTGTGTGCCCATTTCTGGTGGCTTTTGCTCCTTCTAGTTTAACTGTTGTGGAGAACTTGAAACTTGCTATTGCATGTAAAACTCGTAGTTCATTCAATGAGATTGATCTATCTATACATTTCTCTATCTATTTATTTGTATGTTTATCTATCTATCTCTCTACAGAGTCACAGGCAGTGGCGGCGCAGGCGGGCTCTCAACGGCTTCAAAAGTGGGTGGTCCCGGACAGCCCAGGTATCAAGGCCCCATCAGAGTGTACGTGGCACATCGGCAGGCCTCCGCAGTCTCAGCAAATGGGTTTTTGCCATGTGGCACACCTTAGGGGCTACATACGCCACGTCATCAACCCATCCACATTACCCACAGTGCCTGGACAAGACACTACATTGTTGTGAGGGCGGAGTGTACCGGCAGGTAGACCTTGGAATTGGCTCCACACCAGGCCCACTCCAGCCCCGCCACGTGGCACACAAAGGGTGCGAGCAGAAAAAAAACCATGAGGACTGCTGATCTCAGCAATCCTGCCAGGCCATGGCGGGCCCTCTCTACCTCCAGGGTTCATCGTTTCAGGTGAGAGTGGGGTCGCTGGGTAGCCCTCAAGGCGGGCTTTCCAACGGGCCCACCGCACCTTTCCACATGGTGAAAGGGCAGAACAAGATGGAGAAAGGGTGTACACAAACCCACATCAAGGGAGATTGGAAGTCCTCCACAACAGGCAAAACAGCCCGTACATGCACGGACAGCGACGAAAGGCAACAGGCCAAAGCGACGGAGGGAATGTTGCCACCCCCTCTCCCTCCGCAAGCAATCCTTATCCTGTGATTTGGTGGGAAGGGGGACGTGTCCCCTTCAAGAGGCGAGGGGTGGGATTGTGGGGAGCAGATGGAGAGGGACCAGTGTTGAGGGTCACTAACGGAGGGTAGGCGGCGGAAGCAACATGGCCCAACAACCAGCCCCAGAACAATAGCTGACAAGGGAGGGAAGAATTATCCTAAACGATGTCCAAGGAGGTAGTCTCCTTGGGCAGTTGATCCTCTTGAATGGTATGCACCTTGTCCACTGGCTAGCCGGTTGGCTGGCTGGCTGCACAAAGAGAGAAGGCATGCACTACTCTATGGAGTACGTCCTCTTCGTCTATTCTCAGATAGGCCACAAATGCACTCCTGTCATGGGTATGTCCCCTGGAGATCATCAGAGGAAACACACGTTTGTGGCCTTGTGGGGATAGGCTCCGGCGCTCATGGGTCGCAGGTTCAAACACCATAGCTGCTGTAGTTTTCTTTGTGGCCCAAAATGGGAACAAAAGCTCTTAGGAGGCTTATGATATCCTGCTTTGAGGACGACACTCGGCAATCTCAGGACGTGCCAAGTAGGACTGTACGTTCAGGTTGGCTTTGTGGATCCATTCCAAGCAAAGCATTAGCAAAGCTCTGCAAGTATACAAGCCCGTACCCTGCATGCATCCATGTACACTTTTTGCCTTTGAGACTCCTCACAGAGTTTCCAACAAAGAATAGACACTAAAGACCTTCATGCGGACTTTGTGAGGTTGCAAGCTGAATGAACCTAAAATATGGATCCCTCGTTCCGGGGTGATATGTTTTCTTGGTTGCAATACCAAGATTGGTCGGCAGTCTCCCATGTGAGGACCTGTTTTCTGGACCGTTGCTATTCGGGGCATTGACAAAGGGTTATGGGCCCACACTTTTAGTTCTAAAGGTGGGCTTTCAAGACTGACAAGCGCGTGGCCTTGCAAGGCGCATAGATACAATGGGAACACGAAGATCAGACGGCACAAATCTTCTCCATCAGCTCCATTAGCTTCTTCGAGTAGGGTACGTGCACGTGGTAGTATAGGGGATGAGAAATGGCTCTGTCCATGTTGGAAAAAACCCTCAAGCCCCAACGGGATAAATCTCTACCAGTTTAGAAGGTGGTACAAATGCGACCATGTTTTGTCACAAAGGCACCAATGCCCTAAGCGATCATCGGCGGGAGGGGTATTCAACGGAACCAACTACACCTTTGAAAACGGTCGTAGTCACTAGCCTCATCAGCCTCATCAACCTCAATGAAGCAGTGTAGCAGTGAAGCAAAGAAGATGAGCAGCTGCCACAAATGGCAGATCTGACTCAAGTCCAACTTGAGGCGAGTCTGTCCAAATTTACGCAGACAGGTTTTCCCTTGTGGAAATGGTAGTTTGAGACTTTCACAAATGTGCATGGCTACCTCAACATCCAAAAAAGGACCAAGACAGCACCCACATATACGACAGTGGCTACACCTACGGTTTACCTTGTAGCATGGAGAACAAAGAACAACATGGCTCTTGCCATACTTGTGATGTCCATCACCAAGACAACATTCCCACATCATAGGAAGCATGTTGGCAGCTGAGATCTACACAAAACTCCACGGGTGTATCAATTGAGTGCCCTAAAAGAATGAATCTTCATCTCCCAAAGGTTGATTTTGATAAGGATTAGGGAAAGAGAATTGATACTCGCATTTCTACAATCGTTCAACAATGTGCTGCAAGAGTTGTAGAAAATGGAATGGAAACTTGACTCTAACATGCTTGTCATGAGCCTTTTGATAGCTCTATGGGAACGTTTGGGTTCCATAACCACCGTATTTGGTAATTGGAAAGAAGCAGATCTGACATATGAGGCAGTCGCTGAACACGTCCACAATGAGTCCATGCAATGCAGTGGCAGTGAGGCAAACATTTAAGCCTATGCCTATCACTTTGGTGCACAAGGTATAAGCTCCTGCTCCCGTCAAGGAAACAGTGGAAGTGGTGGCGGTGGAAGGAAAAGGAAATGGTGGTGAGAAGTGCTCCAAGAAGCCCAGCAACTGTCACAACTGTGGCAAGGCTGGGCAGTGGGCCAGGACTGCTATAGTCCCAAGAAAGAAGGTAGGAACAAGAGTAGAAAAGGAGAAGAAGGATCTCATCAACATGCTGGCTGAAGTGTTGTCCATGAAGGGGGCAGCTCTGCTTAGGCCTAGGGAATTTGCCCCTGACTTGGGAACCAATAACCTTTCCTCAAAACAGAAGGATGGATTTGTCTCCATGGCCGAATCTGACATGGACATCAAGTGTGTCAACAACAATCTTATCCAAGCCATGTGCCAAGGGGACAAGCTGATCATGTTCAACGTGAATGGTAACAAGGAGGAGGTAAATCTACCAAAATGGTGTAAAGGCCCTTCTTTGTAGCAAACCTACTGACGGTCTCTAAATCTTCTACAACGACATGATCGTGGTATTCACCAACAAGGAAGCTGTGGCCCTAAAAAGAAGGACATCAAGATTGTGTATACCAAAAACGACCTCATGCTTCAAGTTCCTTTAGTCAACGGCCTCTTTGTGCTTCAAACCAAAGTCACCAAGGTGTCGGATGAGGGACTAGCATATGCCACCAAGACAGTGGCACCAAAGCCAAAGGTCGTACTATCGGCAACCGCTGTGGCTGCTACATCAACCAAGGATACTGAAGCCGGGCTGTGGCACTAGCGATTTGGCCACGTGGTCAGCAGCACGCTAAAGAGGATGCAGGAGGAAGAGGTGTTCTGCGGAATGGAAGGATGCACCACAAGAAGGGAGCATGGAGAAGGGTGTACATTGTGTGAACTATGCCTCCAAGCGAAGGTAAAGAATAAGCCATATGGGAGAGGAGGTCAACAAGAAAAGTATGTCTTAGACCTTATCCATACTGATGTATACAGACTCTTCTGCACCATGTCTGATAGAGGAAGCAAGTAATTTCTTGCCTTTCCTTACGGTCATAACCGCAAGTTTTGGATCTACTTCCTTAACCAAAGGGAGAGGTCAAGGAGAAGCTCCTCAAGTTCCTCGCCATAGTAGAGAGGCATCCAACAAGGTGACGATGCTCCAAAGTGAAAACGGTGTTGAGTACGAGGCATGCAAGCCTTGGCTCAAGCATCATAGCATCCTCCATGAGAAAACCACCCCTTACAACCCCGAAAGCAATGGTGTGGCTGAGAGGATGAGCGAGACCCTGCTCGGCATGGTGCAAAGCATGCTCTTTCAGGCCAAGCTCCCACGTCACTTTTCGCCTGAAGCAGGTGCAACAGCCTGCCACCTTTTGAACCTCACATATCCAACAGCCTTACGGAAGCTTAGAAAGAAGCAAGACAAAAGTTTGAAGACCCCACAAGAAGCATGGACGGGAAAGAAACCCAATGCCTCTCATCTGAAGGTGTTCAGGTCAACTACACGGGTAAGGTCCAGACAGGAGAAGGCAGAGGAAATCTGGACGGACGCTCCAAGAAGTGCGTCATAGTTGGATAGGACATATCATACAAAGCCTCTCGGCTTTGCAACCAGGTAGCAGGCAAGCTTGTGTGGATCCAGAACATTGAGTTCGACAAATATACCCTTGGAAAAGGAGAGTGGATAATGTTGCTTGAGTCTGGAGAACAAGCACTCGACAATTGGCTGCCTTTGCTAGAAGGTTGTGGGAATGGGACTATGACGCACAGACGTTCTCAAGCCATTGGACTCCATCTAAGGAAACACGGCAGCCTAAGCAAGGGTCTGTGTGAACGTCCAGGGCTTGTACCAAATCACGGCCAAGAAAAGAAGCAACCACGGCCCTCCAAGATCCATCCCAGGTGTCCGACCATGAATTATAGATTAGGGAAGGGGTTTTGGGCACCGGGGTTGGGTTTACAGGGCCACAGGCTAGCACCGGAGGCTGTCCAATAGAGCTTTGGGCTCTCAGCAGAAACTTGGGCCCATAGTGGGCCCGGTGAATTGCTGCCAAAACGTTCTTGGCTTACTAGTCGTTTATCCTCTGCCAAGGAGACCTTGAGAACCACCCTGCCAGCACACCGAGTGAGGTAGAAGGAAAGAATTCCAATGCCGGAATTTTCCGCGGTGTCGGAAGAGCCGGAAGTGCCACAAGCACAGGTGGCACACTCGTTTTGACCGTCACCATCAAAGCAATGCCACAGTTTGGGCTGGGTCATAAGGAGCTCTCTCCTCCCTAGCTGGGGACACGGGACTTCCTGGCCTAGAGGGATACCTTCTTGTCTTGGGCAGAAAAACACATATGTGACCAAGTGCCTCACCCCTAAAACTGTGTATCAACAAGCGTACTCGGAAGTGAACAAACTAGTGAACATGGACGGTTTGCAGAAACTGATGAATATCACATATAACCCATAATAATTTGCATTCTATACAATGAACATACATCTTAGCTTTGTAGACATACAATCATGTGGATGTTTTGTGAAGATTTTTTTTTACAAAAAATGTTTGTTTGTATGTTTTCATTGCTCACCTCATTAGTTCTCAGCACTATTGCCTCAGTCCCTTGAGGGATACGGACCACCTGGTCTACACCCCTACCCTCTTGTGGCCGAAGCTACCTTTGGTCTTCCACCTCAGCAGCTGTTCATGCATCAGCTGCCAGCACATCCAGGGTTTTATGGACAGCCCATTCACTACGTGCCCCCGTTTGCAATGACCCATGTGCTGGTGCCGGAGTGGGCTCACTGGTTGTACAACAATACAGCCAAAGCTTACGCTGCTGATGATCAGGGGGCAAGTCCAGGTGTGCTTCCTCTTGACACCACAAGATTCCCTCAACCAAGTCCTTGCCCTCGGCATATGCATATCACTGTTGGCCTGAGGGTGAGTGTGCACCCTGGAGGGTCCCTAGCAATGGTTGGTTCACACCACCAACTGTTTCGCAGAGACTGAAACTGTGGAGGCAACTGGTTCCAAGGATGGGAGAAAACTGGTCAGAGAGTGAGGCAATCGTTTTGGCCTCAATTGAATAGGAATGAACTCTCTTTAATAAAGGCTCACAAGCAGTGGCATTTTGTAGCGACTGATCTAAGCTTTCTAGAACACCAAAGCATGCCAGATTTGAAGCTTCCTAGCAGATTCTATGGCTTCTACAGTGTCTATTGGTAGGCTGTCCTTTTTCCCACATAGGAAGGCATCCATTCCTTCCTCTAGAAGCTTCTGCCCCTTCCTACATTCCTCAGCTTGCTTCTAGTAGGAGGGAAGGTGTCCAGAAGACTTAGACACCTCTAGATGCCTTGTAGGACAAGTCACCCCTTCTAGAAGGTGTGCCACCTTCCTGGACCCTCTCCTGGCCTTCTAGAAGCTTAAAGAGGAACTCTAGAGGTTGAGCTAGCTTCCTGGCATCCATTTTTCACCTCCCTTGAGGCAGGGCAAAAACTCATCTTGTGGGACTTGAACCCGGGCCTCTGCCCCTATAGGTGGACCCCATTAGCCACTAAGCCACTAAGGCTTGTCTTTTTGGTGTTCCTTTTTGGGATCACTCCTGCCATGGTGAGGAGCATTACTCCAACAATCTCCCCCTTGCGCATCACCCATGGCAGTCGTCCATGCTCAACCTGCAACTGAGGAGCCTTTCTCCTCATGGGAGGTAAGCTTACATTTTATACCTCCCTCTCACTCAGCCCCATCCTTCTGGTGCGGTGCCTCTTTCATGCTCCTCTTGCGTGAAGAAGACTTGTGCAAACCCAGTCCATATGCCCTTTTCAGCATCGTACCTTTTAGTCTTTCTTCGCACGTGGCTACACGTGCGGGGATTTTGAGGCGGTTGTTGTTGTTGCTGTCCCCTTTCGGTGCCATCCTCTCCAAGCGCCTGCTCCCCCTCTCTTGGAGACCTTGGAGACATCGGTCGACTCCCCGCCTCCACGTCCATCTCCGGTGCTTTGGATTCTTCATCCAAACTGGCCGGAACAAATTCTGCCGGTCGCCCATCCCTCGGGCGATCCTCTCCAGTTGGTGCTGCTGCGAGGACGTCACCCTCATTCACGTCCTCCGGCATCTCCCCCTCAAGGAGTGGCATCCACTCCCCCCTCTTGGAGAGACCAGCATCCTTGTCTGTCCAACGGCTTTTCTCGTCAAACGTGACGTCGCAACTCCGCACAATCTGCTGCCTCCTTGGGTCAAAGAGCCAGTACGCCTTGCTTCCACTCTCATACCCAAGAAGAATACACCAGCGGGTGCGCGGTTCCAGCTTACTCCGTGCCTCACGTGCTTGCACCATCGTATGTGCAACACAACCAAAATGTGCGGAGGTGACCCACCGCTGGCTTCCTCCCGCTCCACACCTCTTGTGGCGTCTTCCATACCTTGCTCGCCTTGTCCTTCAACGGCTTTGCCGGCATGAGATTCATGATGTACGCTTCTGTCCTTGCCGCCTCCGCCCAATACCATTGTGTAAGGCCGGCGTCGCTCAACATGGATCGCACCATGTTAAGGATTGTGCGATATGCTCTCTCTGCAACGCCATTCTGTTGTGGGGAGAATAGAGTTATTTTTTCCACTCAATCCCCTTGCTCTTCATCCACCCAAGGCACCCCGCATATTCGCCGCCGTTGTCACTCCGGAAGGCCTTCGTCTTCAACTCTGTTTGCCACTCCACATCTGCCACAAATTCTTGTATGCACGCAAGGACCTTGCTCATCCGCTTCATTGGGTAGAGGTAGAGTTTCCGGCTGTGGTCATCGATGAATGTGAGGAAGTAGCGAGCCCCGCCGATGGAGCTCTCAAGTGGTCCACACACATCTGTGTGTACCACGGCCAGTTTTGCCGATGCACGCGTCCCCTTGGCCACAAACGGCTGTCGCGTTGATTTGCCAACTATGCATGGCTCACACACTGTCTCCTTGGTTCCATCAAGGCCGCTGATTTGGAGACCCAGCACCACTTCCCTCTTAGCCATCTCCTTCACTGTCAATGGAGAAATGTGACAGAGTCGGCAGTGCCATAGGTCCAGGTCTCCTCCATCCTTCATTGTAAGATTGGCGGCGCTGGACCCCGCCCGACTGCTGAGGATCTTCGCGCGTAGCAGGTACAAGTTGTCCTCCCTCTTGGCACGCACAATCACCTCACCTTTGCCCTTTTTCCGGATGACGGCCTCCTTCTTTGTGAAGAGCACCTCAAGTCCCTTGTCGGTAAGGCGGCTGACGGAGAACAAGTTTGTCCCAAAGTTGGACATATGCTGCACATCGTGGATTGTGCTCGTGACAGGTTTTCCATCCACAATTGACTCAATGCGGACATTACCTTCACAGGCGGCCACCTCTGTTTTTCCATTGACCACCGTCATGCGCTTCTCCGAGGTGCCGTAGGTGACAAATGCCGCCCTGTTGCATCGCGTGTGGCGGCCTGATCCAGAGTCAATGACAGCAACTCCCGGATCCTTCAAGTTGGTGGAGTTGTACGTCATAAGGGCGTGCTCATCTTTCTTCCCGCCCCGCTACGACCGATCACTTTTCTACTTGGGACAGTTGCGCGCGTAGTGGCCCTCCTTGCCACAATTGAAGCACTCTCCCTTCTTGTCACCCTTCTTAGTACCCTGTTTGGCACCCTTCCACTTGTCCCTCGGCCTCCACTTTGAGGATGAACCGTGTAAGCTAAACTTGATGCCGCTGCACTCTCTCGACTGCCACGTCCCATCCACTCATTGCGCACGTACTCAGCAACCTTCGGGTACTTCAGCTCGTCGGAAGGCTGGCCACCAAGGACTGTGATCATGGGACTCCAACTGTCCGGCAAGCCCAGAAGGAGGATCATAGCTTGCAACTGAGAGTCGACCTCCCAACCAGTGGCCACGCACTCCGCTACGAGGTACTTAGTCTGCTGCATGATCTCCATGACGTTGTCGCCTTTATTGGCTCGGAGGGTGACGAGCCGTTTGAAGATGAAGAGCTGATTGGCAAGGTTGCTTGACTGGTAGATGGAGCAGAGTTTTGACCATGCGTCTGTGACCATGGTGCATCCTTGGATGTGCCCAAGTTGTGGTAGGCATAACGCGGACACAAGGAGCGCCAACGCCTTTTTGTTGCGCTTCTTGTATGCCCCCTTCACCTTAGCCGTTGCATTCTCCGGCGGAGCAGTCTCATCACCTTTAACGAGCTCAAGCAGTCCCTTGTTGTCAAGGAAGACCTCAAACTGCCACCTCCACAAGGCAAAGCCTGTCCCATCAAACTTAAGGACAGCGCAGCTGCTCTCTTGCTCACTGGTTGCCATGTCTTGCTGTTGGAAGCGCGAAATGAAGCTGGCTTTGAACCCCTTAGAGACGTTGGCCCATAACCCTTTTTTGGCCTCAGGGTGAGGGGGCACCCTGGAGGGTCCCTAGCAATGGCTGGTTCACACCACCAACTGTTTCGCAGAGACTGAAACTGTGGAGGCAACTGGTTCCAAGGATGGCAGAAAACTGGTCAGAGAGTGAGGCAATAGTTTTGGCCCCAATTGAATGGGAATGAAATCTCTTTAAGAAAGGCTCACAAGCAATGGCATTTTATAGCCACTGATCTAAGCTTTCCAGAACACCAAAGCATGCCAGATTTGAAGCTTCCTTGCAGATTCTATGGCTTCTATAGTGTCTATTGGTAGGCTGTCCTTTTTCCCATCTAGGAAGGCATCCCTTCCTTCCTCTAGAAGCTTCTGCCCCTTCCTAGATTCCTCAGTTTGCTTCTAGAAGGAGGGAAGGTGTCCAGAAGACTTAAACACCTCTAGATGCCTTGTAGGACAAGTCACCCCTTCTAGAAGGTGTGCCACCTTCCTGGGCCCTCTCCTGGCCTTCTGGAAACTTAAAGAGGAACTCTAGAGGTTGAGCTAGCTTCCTGGCATCTATTTTTCACCTCCCTTGAGGCAGGGCAGAAATTCATCTTGTGGGACTTGAACTCAGGCCCCTGCCTCTACAGGTGGACACCATAAACCACTGAGCCACTAAGGCTTGTCTTTTTGGTGTTCCTTTTTGGAGTCACTCCTGCCATGGTGAGGAGCATTACTCCAAAAATCACAACCTCACATACTTGAGGGAAACTGGGGCAGCCCTCAGGGAGGTGATCAGGCTCACTAAAAGCCGCCTAGGCAGGACCAACTATCTGTGAAGGGGAGTCGCAAGTTCCGCAGACAGAAATTACGGAAGCAAATGGAGGTTTGCAGAGAATGCAAATGTCTGAATCAAATTTTTGAGTGAGAAAATACATTGTCACAGCTTTCTAACAAGCCCTTAGATGCCCCATTTGGCTTAGGGAGCAATGAGATACACTGTGTCAAAGTCTACCCTCTGGCGCACTCTCCTAACCTAGCGGGATGAGCGGCAGTCACCTTGTCAAACAATAGAATTATGTCTCACACCACTTGGAGGACCAACAATCATTGTCTGCACTTTCCTTGAAGTATCTTGGAGCTCCTCCAGCCGCCTGTTCTCCCTGAAGGCCGCTCTCATCCGTCTTGGCCAATAATCCTGCCGCCTTCTGAGCTCAAAGTGCTCAGGTCGTCACTTGAACCCCACCCATGATCTCCAAACTTTGGAAATCCATATCTCACTCAAACGGACTCCAAATCAAGTTCCATACAGTGCGTTGGAGCCTGTGAAACATCCTCTATGCAACTGTTATGTCAAATTGTTTTTATCAAGCAACCTACTCTTGTCACCTTCTAGCACTCTCATATCCATCATTCTCCCACTTTGCGAGAGTAAACATCACACAAGTTTGCACTGTCCGCTGGGCTACTGAAAGCGGTGCGCTGCCAGCGGCTTGGTCAGAAAGTCTGCCAGAATCATGCCTGAAGGGTAGAGCTTGATCTACTCCACCTGTTTTGCCACGAGCTTGTGGATGATGTGGTACGACAGGTCGATGTGCTTGGTGCGGGCGTGAAACTCGGCGTTCTTTATCAGAGCAATGGTGCTCATGTTGTCACAGTAGATGGTGGTGCCTGTAGTCTGTTGCTGTCCAAGGCTTACTAGGAGCTCACGCAGCCAGACGGCTTCCTTTGCTGATTCACTCATGGCGATGTACTCTGCTTTGGTGGAGGATAGGGCAACGCAATCTTGCTTCTTGCTCCTCCAGCTGATTGCACCTCCCCAGAGCACAAACACAAAACCCACTGGTCGACATCCTTATGTCCAGGTCACCTCCTCCATTTAGTTGACGAGGATGGGGCTGTTGTTGCCGTTGAAGGTGAGGCAAAGGCTGTTACTGTTGTCCAGTTAGCGCAACAGCCGCTTAACCACCTCCCAATGCGGCATGCCCGGATACGCAAAAAACTTGCTGAGAACTCCCACTTCTTGGCTCATGTTCAGGAATGTGCCAACTGCTGCATACATGAGGCTCCCAACTGTTGCTTGGTACGGCACTGCTTCCATGCGGCTGCTCTCTTGCCTGCCATGGGGAGTGTGCGTCATGCTCAGCTTCGCTCCCACTTCCAGTGGTGTAGCGGCCCTACGCACTCCTGCCATGTTGAAGCGCTTAACGATGTTGCTCACGTACGTGCTCTACAAGAGCTCCAAAGTTTGCTGCTACCGGTCGCACTTGACCTGAAGGTCAAGGTAGTGACTGAGCTCTCCCATGTCCTTCATGTGAAACCTGGCAGCAAGGGACTGCTTCACATCGTCCGAAAGAGACTTGGAGTTAGATGTAATGAGTAGATCATCAACATAGAGCAAGATGATGATCTGGTTTGCCTCTTGTGTGCGCCTATAGACAACATGGCCTGCTTCATTGCGCACAAAGCCAAGGCCAGCCAGCTGCTCATCTATCTTGTGGTACCATGCTTGCGGGGCTTGCTTCAGGCCGTAGAAGACCTTCACAAGCTTGCACACCCAATCCTCCTGTCCCTTCACCACATACCCCTCCTGCTGCTCCATGAACACATCCTCCTCGAGGTCACCATTTAGAAATGCACAAGTCACATCCATTTGGCGCGCCTCCCAATCCATAGCAGCAGCAAGTGCGAGGATTGCTCGGATGGATGGGAACTTTGTGACAGGTGCAAATGTCTCATTGTTATCCACACCCTCAGTCTGCGCATACCCCTTTGCAACCAGCCATGTTTTGTACCTGAGTACCTTACCATCTGCACCACGCTTGCGCCAGAAGATCCACCAGCATCCGATCACCCGGCTGTCACGTGCAGCTTCCTAGAGGGTCCAGGTGCCGTTCTTCATGAGAGCCCCATACTCAGTATCCTTTGCACCTTTGCTGATGTGTGGGGACCGTCTTGGCAGTTGCTGTACGTTGCTTTGTTGCTCTTTGGCTGCTCACTCCTTCTCCTTCTCAGCTCCCTCTACCTCCTTGCCGTTACCGCTTTCACCACCATCTTCGGCACCGTCCTCTTCTACTACCGAAACTTCTCCCACTTGAGGTACAAGTGTGGGAGCAAGTGGAACAGCAGTCATAGGGTTCCAAGTCTAGCCCTTCACGTTCTCTTGAAAAACGACGTCACGGCTGTGGATGATGTTGCAAGAAGTGAGGTTGTAGAGGCGGTATCCCATGGTGTTGTAGCTGAGGAAGGTCCGCTTCACAAACTTTGCATCCAGCTTGTTGCGTTTGCCAGCAGGCACGTGCAAGAATGCGCCACACCCAAAGACTTTCAGGTGCGTCATTGTTGTCTTGCGTCCTGTCCACGCCTCCTCTGGTGTCATCAGTGGCACTGTGCGCGTGGGTCTCCGTTTTGTCAGGTACATGGCAGTGCTGACCGCTTCCGCTCAAAAGGTTGGCAGGAACTTTGTGTCTTTGAGCATGCTCCGAACACGCTCCATGAGTGTGCGGTTCACGCATTTAGCCACGCCGTTCACCTGCGGTGTTCTAGGTGGGGTGACCTCGTGCCTGATCCCACGACACTTGGGTAAGTTGCGGAAGTTGTTGGAGAGGTACTCTCCTCCACTGTCGGTGAAAAGCACCTTCAACCGCCTGCTACTCTCATTCTGTGCAGAAGCAGTCCACACCTTGAAAGCATCAAAGCACTCATCCTTGCCAGCTAGGAAGGACACTCATGTCTTCCTTGACTTGTCATCAATGAACGTGACAAAGTATGACTTGCTGGACAAGGACTACGATGGCATGGAACCGCACAAATCAGAGTGAAAGAGTGAGAGAAGCTCAGCTGCCCCCTTTCCTTCCCCCGTGAAAGAAGCGCGGGCTTGCTTCCCTTCAATGCAGCTCTCACAAGCCAATGCACCAGGCTGCTCCACCCCCTTGAGCTCCAGGCCGCGGACCATCTGCTGCATAGAGATGATGGCGCCAAAGCCGAGGTGATTGAGCTGGTGGTGCCACAAGCCGATATCGTGTTTTCCCTCTCTCGCCGCCAATGCTAAGTCAGCTTCCTCCTCCGACGCCACGTAGAGGTGGTAAAGACCGTCCTCCTTGTTTACTCTTGCAAGCACACGGCATGCACGAGCAGAGATGGTGCAGCCACCATTCTCAAAGCAAATCTGCATGCCTTCGGAAATGAGAGATGAGACAGAGAGGAGGGTAGCTGTGAGCCCCGGAACATGGAGCACCCCCTTCACACGACGTCCCACATGATTACCCTCAACGGAAGCACAAAATACCATTTCACCCTCCCCAACCGCCATGTGCACATGATTGTCCCCCATGTATACCCGACGAGGCTTGATGGTCGTGCAGACGTCGAACTACTCCCAGCGACACGTCATGTGCCGCGTGGATCCCGAGTCGATGATCTTGAGCAAGGCGGTGTTGTCAGCAACGTGCGAGACTTGCATGGTTGTCACGAATCCAGTCTCCCAATCTGCTACCTTTGTGGAAGCATCGAAATGCTTTCCCACTCCCACTTCGGCCGCAAGGTCTGCCTTCTATTCCGGCATTTGCGCGCCCAGTGGCCCAGCTTCCTGCAGTAGTGGAAGTTCCCCTTCTTCTTCCCTCCTTCGCCATCACCCCTGGATGGTGCAGCACCACCCCCATGACTAGAGTTGGTAATGAGATTGACGTTTAGTCCGCTTCTACCCTCCTCTCCCTTGGGCCGCTCGTCCTCAAACAGCAGGCTCTCCTCCACATCGTTGAGGGATAGCTTGTCACCACGATGGTCCAGGGTAACAATGAGAGGAGTGTAGCTGCTAGGAAGGCCAGAAAGGATGGTGAGCATGAGCACACGCATCTTGACAGGATCCTCAATCGCAACAAGCTGGTCACAGAGAGACTTCACCATGTTGATGTAGTCAATCATGGATCCGGACTCAACCATCTTCACAGTGTGAAAGCGACGACGCAACTGCATATTCATGAGGATTGACTTGGAAGCATAAGTGGACGCAAGATTTTTCCAAACCTCCTTCGGCGTGAGGACACCACCGACAAGGAGTTGTTGCCATTTGGCGAGGTGGAGTTAGATGGTTGCAAGGGTGCGATCACAATTCTCGCAGTAGGTATGGGCCTTGCTGGGAGAGAGAGAGCTTTCTGCTGGTTCCTTCTCCTTCTCATCCACCTGGCTCCAGAGACCTTTCTCCATCAGTACCATCTTCATGTTGTTGCTCCAGTTGAAGAAGTTCTTGCCTTCGAACTTGGCGATGTTGACGCCGACTACCAGAGCAGCGGATGCCATCATGGTACTGCAACGTTTAGCACCCAAAACGAATCTCTCACACAACAGTGTGCAAAGTGTCAATGTGTCGGAGAGCAACGGTCTAGAAAACAGGTCCCGACATGTGTTGTACCCAACTATGACGCACATCCTAGAACGTGTGTCCAACTTGCGTCCACCTTCTCCAAACTCGATCTTGACCCATGCAGTTGACCTAAACACCTTCAAATGAGATGCGTTGGGTTTCTTTCCCGACCATGCTTCCTGTGGGGTCTTCAGCTGCTTGTCCTCCTCCTTTGCATGCTTCTACAAGGCGGTCACTGGTGTGAGGTTCAAGAGGTAGCAAGCCGTTGCTGCTGCTTCAACCCAAGAGCGAGGTGGGAGCTTGGCGTCGAAGAGCATGGTTCACACCATGCCGAGCAGGTTCTGGTTCATCCTCTTGGCAATACCGTTGCTTTGGGGGTTGTAAGGGATGGTTTGCTCATGGCGGATGCCATGATGCTTGTGCCAAAGTTTGCATGTCTCGTACTCAACCCCGTTGTCTCTTCCGAGTGTCTTCACTTTCTTGGACGTTTGCCACTCCACCATGGCGAGGAACTCGAGGAGCTTCTGCTTGACCTCTCCCTTTGTTTTGAGGAAGTAGATCCACAACCTGTGGCTATGGTCGTCAATGAAGGTCAGGAAGTATTTGCTTTCTCCATTAGATGGTGTGCGGAAGGGTCCACACACGTCACTATGTATCAGCTCCAAGACATGCTCTGCTCATTGACCTCCTCTCCCAAACGGCTTCTTCTTTGCCTTCGCTCGGAGGCATGGTTCACACAATGGACACCCTTCGGCATGCTTCATGGTACACCCTTCCATTCCGCGTACTAACTCTTCCTCCTGCATCATTTTCAGCGTGCTGTTGGCCACATGGCCAAATCGCCGGTGCCATAGCTCAGCATATATGTCCTTGGTTGATGTGGCAGTCGCAACGGTCGCCGGTGGTGTATCCTTTAGCTCCGGTGCCACTGTCTTGGTGACACTTGCAATTCCCTCATCCGACACCTTGGTGACTTTGGTTTGAAGTGCATAAAGGCCGGCGACTCTTGGAACTTGAAGCATGAGGTCGTCTTTGGTACACAAAATCTTGATGTCCTCGTTTCTTTGGGCCACCGCTTCCTTGTTGGTGAACACCACTATCATGTTGTTGTCGGTGATTTGTGACACAGACAGAAAGTTGGCTGCAAAGGAGGGCATGTACACCACCTTTCGAAGGTTGACCACCTTCTTCGCACTGTTCACGTTGAACGTGATCACCTTGTCCCCTTTTCCCATGGGTTGGAAGATGCCGCCGTTTGCACACTTGATGCGCATAACAGATTCGGCCATGGAGACAAATCCACCCTTCTCTTTTGATGAGTGGTGGTTGGTGCCCGAGTCAAGGGCGGATGCCTCAGGCCTAAGCATAGCTGTGCACTTTATGGGCAGCCCCCTAGCCATCATGTTGGTGAGCTCCTTCTTCTCCTTTCCACCTTTGTTCTCGCCTTCTTTCTTGGGACTACGACAGTCCCTAGCCCAGTGCCCAGCCTTGCCACAATTGTGACAATTGCCGGGCTTCTTGGAACTCTTCCCGCCACCATTGCCTTTCCCTTCACCGCCACCGCTTCCGCTGTGGCCTTGACTAGAGCGAGAGCTTGTACCTTGTCTACCGAAGCGAGAGGCATACGCTGAGATGTTTGCCTCACTGCCACTATGTCGCATGGACTCGTTGCGGACGTGTTCGGAGATAGCCTCATACGTCAGATTTGCCTCCTTCCAACCGCCAAATACGGTGATCAAGGATCCCCAGCTTATTGGCAACGCCATTTGAAAGGATCACGGTACGCATGTTGGAGTCGAGATTCCATTCCATTTGTTGGATCTCCTGTAGCACGTTGTGGAATGACTTAAAAAATGCAGGCATCGATTTTGCTTCACTCACCCTCATCAACATCAACCTTTGGAAGTTGATGAGTCGGTTTGCTAGGGCGTTCGATTGATGCACGCGTGAAAGCTTTGCGTAGACCTCGGCAGCCAACGTACATCCTATGATGTGGGAGTGTTGAGTCTCATTGAGGGATGTCACAAGAATGGTAAGAGCCATGTTGTTCTTCATCGTCCATGCGGCAAGGTCAGCCGCATACGTCATCACCGTCGCATTGGCGGGTGCTGTCTATGTCCCTTTTAGGATGTCGAGGTAGCCACGCACGTTCATGACAATCTCAATCTACCATTTCCACAAGGGAAAACCTATCCCCGTGAGTTTGGACATACCCGCCTCAAGGCGGGCTTGAGTCAGATCCACCATTTCCTGCGACTGCTCGTCTTCTCTGCTTCGCTGCTACCTTGCTTCGTTCAGGCCAATGAGGCTGATGAGGTTGCTGACTAAGACCGTTGTCAAAGGTGCAGTTGGTTCCGTTGCATAAACCTCCCACTGATGATTGCCTAAGGCGATAGTGCCGTTGTGAGAGAACGGACTCGGGGTCATACCACCTTCCAAAAAGGGGTAGATTTTAAGCTTGTTGGGGCACCAGGGTCTTGTCCAACATGGTCAGAGCTATTCCTCGTCCCCTAGTCCGCCACGTGCACGCACCCTACCTGAAGAAGCCGATGGAGCCGATGGAGCAGATTGGAGCCGTCCGATCTTCGTGTACCTGTTTTACCTGTGCGCCCTGCAAGACCATGCGCTAGTCGGTCTTGGAAGCGTGCCTTAGAACCAGAAGTGTGGGCCCATAACCCTTTGTCAATGTGCCAGATAGCAACGGTGTACGGGTCCCGACATGGGAGGCCGCCAACCGCTCTTGGTATTGCAACCAAGATCACATATCGCCCTCAAACAAGGGATCCACAATTCAGGTTCGTTTGGTTTGCAACCTTATGAAGTCCGTATGTTGGTCTTTAGTGTATGCTTTTGGTTGGACACTCTGTGAGGAGTCTCAAAGGCAAGAACTGTAAATGGATGCATGCAAGGTACAGGCTTTCATATTTGCAGAGCTTTGCTAAAGCTTCTGCTTGTACTGACTCCACTCGAGCCAACCTCAACCTACAATCCTACTTGGTGCATCCTTAGACCGCCAAGTGTCATCCTCAAGGCAGGCTCTAGTAAGCTTCCTAGAAGCTTCCTGTGGCAGTTTTGGTCACAATGAAAACTGCGACCATCGCGGGGATTGAACCCGCAACCTCTGGTTTGAGACTCCGGAGCCTATTCAACCAAGCCAAAAAGATATAGTTCCTATGATGAGCCACAAGGGACATACCCATAATGAGCAGTGCATTCCTGGCCCATCTCTGAATAGACCAAAGGGACATACTCCATAGAGCAGTGCATGCTATGTCTGTATGTGTAGCTAGCCAGCTAGGCAGTGGACAAGGTGCATACTATTTCAACACAAAGAATTCCCCAAAGATGTGACAAAGCCTTGTTTTAGCTCTGATACCACAGATGAAAACTGGGGCAGCCCTCAGGGAGGTGATCAGGCTCATTAAGAGCCGCTTAGTCAGGACCAACTGTTTGTGAGAGTGAGTTGCAGGTTGCACAGACAAAAGTTACGGAAGAAAATGTAGGTTTGCAGAGAAATTGAATGTCTAAACAAAACTCCTGAGTGAGAAATGACACTTTCACAGCTTTCTAAAAAGCCCTTGTATGCCTTTTTTGGCCTAGGGAGCACTGAGATACACTCTGTCAAAATCTACCCTCTAGCACACTCTCCTAGCCAAGCGGGATGAACGGCAATCACCTTGTCACACAAGAGAATTATGTCTCACACCGCTTGGACGACCAACAATCATTGTCTGTACCTTTCTTGAAGTCTGTTGGAGGTCCTCTATCCGCATTTTCTCCTTGAAGGCCGCTCTCAGCCGTCCTGGCCAATAATCCTGCCGCCTTTTGAGCTCAAAGTGAGAAGGTCGTCACTTGAACCCGACCCATGATCTCCAAACTTTGGAAATCCATATCTCACTCAAACGGACCCCGAATCGAGTTCCGTAAAGTGCGTTGGAACCTGTGAATAATCTTGTATGCAACTGTTATGCCAGATTATTTTCATCGAGCAACCTTTTTTTGTCACTTTCTGGCACTCTCATGAGGAGGGTATTTATGGATATCCATCAATACCCTCCCCATGCATGAATTGTTGTTTGATACAGCTACATCGCATTATGTATCACCACATCATCAGGTGTTCATGTCTCTGTATGCAATGCATGATGTGGACTCCGAGGAGGTGCTTAGGGTTAAGAGCATTGGAACTATTTCATTGCAAGATCTTGGGGGTGTCATCTGGCTGACTGGATTCCTGTACTTCCTCCGCTTAAGGTGAATCTGCTGTTAGGGGGTCAGTACGATCGTTGATTGGGCACGTCAACACTTATGCAGGCTTAAGGATGCATGTTTGTTTCATGTCCATGGAGTGCTGCTGGCTGATGGATAGTTGCAGGGTGACATGTTGTATTGCCTCACCCTGTTCCCTACATTGTCATCCAACCGTGCAAAGACATGCATCATGACCAAGACCGATTCAAAGGATACAGAACTCACAGAAGAATCGCGCACATCATCACTGAACTGATCACTGATTTACTCAATCATCAGCCCGCAGATGAACTAAGCCCTGATGAGTTTCCTCATGACTTGAAGACATCTGCATGCCTTGAGTGGTAGGGAAAAAAGGCTTACAGACAGATTTTTCTTGCGTCAAATCACGTCAGTGAGACACCCCTTGAACTGGTGCATGCAGACCTAAGTGGAACAATGCCAATCTCATCAGTTCAATATGCTTCACTGTATGTGTTGACCCTCACAGATGATTACAGTTTTTTTTTATTGGGAATTCCTGCTCAAAACCAAAGCACATGCTCATCAGGCTAGAATGGAGTGGATTCCTCTTGTTAAGAGACAAACTGGCTGCCAGTTGTGCGTCCTATGCAAAGATCGGGGAGGAATGTTTCTAGGCCCTCTTGCAAAAAATCTGAAAGCTAGGGGCATTATTCACCAAACCACCGCGCAATGTACACCTCAACAGAATAGGGTGGCAGAGAGATGGCACAGAACATAGGGTGGCGTATTACACACCCTCCTCACTGAATTAGGTTTGTCCTCTGGGTTTTGGAAGGAGGCTGTCAAATGTATCACCCGGGTCTGGAACAGAGTGCCTCAGGGACCACTCCCTAAGAATATCACTCCATGGGAAAGATGGTTTTAACAAAAGGCAGAACTGTGTCCTACACGCGTGTAGGGTACTATGGCATGCGTGTGGTTTGCCTGCCCACATCGTAGTCAGAATTTGATTCCACGAGGCAGGTGGTGTGTCTTTGTTGGAGTGTCACATGCCTCCAAGGCATGGAGATTCTGGGATCCATTACAGCATGCATTCGTAGAGAGTCGTGATGCTTCCTTCTTGAAATACATGTCTTACCGGGAATTGAAGGGACTCAATAACTCACCCGTGCTCACGGTTCCTGAACGCTTTCCTGAGCATGTTGGCGTTCCTATCCTTGCCACAATTGTTCAGTCAGACACCTCAAAACCACCTGGACAAGACAAGACCAATGCACGGGTGACCCCTGTTCCTACTTATCTGCTCACATCAACTAATCTTGCCAGTACTAGTGCAGATTCCCCTAGGTCTCCACCTGGCCTGAACCCCATCCAAGACAACGCTGTCCACAAAGACTGTTGGCATCCTCCCAGAGCCTCTTACTGTTGAGGAGGCAAGGGGGCGCTCAGATGCGACAGAGTGGGAGAAGGAAATGGTAGATGAGTTTAATGCTCTTCTTGTGCACAAAATCTTTGAACTAGGCCCACTTCCCCCTGAACGCAAGGCCATTGGTATAAACTGGTTCTACAAAGTTAAACGGAACATACAGGGTTTGTTTGATAAATACAAGGCACACCTTGTGTCGAAAGGTTTTCACAAAATATCTCATGTATGCCCAATCACCAGAAATACACACTTAATGATAAGTGTATAGAACTGAAATACATGGTGAGGATCCTTCCAAGAACAAAACCTAGACAGTTGACAATGTTTCCTAGACATTTCTTGCTACAATCATGTACACTATAACTTCCGTGTACATGGCTACACCAATTTCATGGGCCTATCTTGCAAACTGGATTTTCTTCCAGTTACAGATCCTAGGATATCTATTTCAATTCACTTGAGGAATTTTTTTCTTGGGGGGGGGGGGG
>SZWC01006821.1:116253-135407 GCA_023375785.1 Penium margaritaceum | reverse complement strand
CATACTTACATACATACATACATGCATGCATGCATGCATACATACATACATACATACATACATACATACAGACATACATACATACATGCATGTATACATACATACATACATACATACATACATACATTCATACATACATACATACATACATACATACATACATACATACATACATACATACATACATACATACATACATACATACATACAAACATACATATGTACATACATACATACATATATACATACATACATACATACTTGCATGCATGCTTGTATGCATGCATGCATACATACATGCATACATACACACACACACACACACATACATACATACATACATACATACATACATACATACATACGTACATACATACATACATACATACATACATACATACATACATACATACATACATACATACATACATGCATGCATGCATGCATGCATGCATGCATACATACATACATACATACATACATACATACATACACACACACACACACACACACATATACATACATACATACATACATACATACATACATACATACATGCATACATACATACATACATACATACATACATACATACATACATACATACATACATACAAACATACATCCATACATTCATACACACATACATATATACATACATATATTTAGGGTGCCACTAGGGCGCAACGAGGGAACAACTAGGGCACAACTAGGGTGTAAGTAGGACATAACTAGGGCACAAGTAGGACACAAGTAGGACGCAACTAGGGTGCATGTAGGACGGAACTAGGACGTAGTTAGTGCCTGAGTGTAACTAGGTTGTAACTAGGGCGCAACTAAGGTGCAACGAGGACGCAAGTAGGGCGCAAGTAGGGTGCAAGTAGGGCGCAACTAGAGCCCAAGTAGAGTACAACTAGGGCGTAAATATGGTGTAACTAGGGCGCAACTAGGGCCCAACTAGAACGCAAGTAGGGAGCAAGTAGGGCACAACTAAGGTATAACTAGGACACAACTAGGTCGGAAGTAGGATGCAAGAAGGACGTAACTAGGGTCAACTAGGGTGCAACTGGCGTGAAAGTAGAACGCAAGTAGGGTGCAACTAGGGCACAGATAGGAGACAAGGCGCATGTACGGTACAAGTAGGACTCAAGTACGGCACAACTAGGGTGCAAGTAGGGTACAAGTAGGGCGCAAGGAGGGTACAATTAGGGTGTAACTATGGCGTAGCTAGTGTCCAATTAAGGCGCAACAAGGGCGTAGCTAGTGCACAACTGAGGTGCAACTAGGGCACAACTAGGGTACAACTAGGACGCAACCAGGACGAAAGTAGGACGCAACTAGAATGCAAGTATGACGCAACAAGGGCACAACCAGGGTGCAACTAGGGTGTACCTAGTAGCAAACTGATACGAAACTAGGGCGCAACCAGGGCGCAACTAGGGCACAACTAGAACGCAACTGGGGCGTAACTAGGACGTAACTAGGGCACAACTAGGACGCAACTATGACGCAAATAGGGCGCAAGTAGGGCGCGTGTAGGGCGCAAGTAGGGCGCAACTAGGACGGAACAAGGACATCACTAGGGCGTAGCTAGTGCCCAACTGAGGTGCAACTAGGGCATAACTCGGGCGCAACTAGGGTGCAACTAGGGCGCAACTAGGGTGCAAGTAGGACGCAAGGAGGGTGCAAGTTGGGCGCAGCTAGGGTACAAGTAGGGCAGAACGAGGGCGCAAGTAGGGTACAGCTAGGGTACAACTAGGGTACAACAAGGGTGCAACTAGGGAAAACTAGGGCGTAGCTAGTGCCCAACTGAGGTGCCACTAGGGTACAAGTAGGGCACAACTAGGACCCAACTAGGGTGCAGCTACGGAGCAACTAGGGCACAACTACGGTGCAAGTAGGGTGCAACTAGTGCATCCAAGGTGCGCAACTAGGATGCAAGTAGGACACAAGTAGGGCGCATCTAGGACGCAAGTAGGGCACAACTAAGGCACAACTAATGCGCAACTAGGGCGCAACCAGGATGCATGTAGGGCACAAGTAGACAGTGCTAGGGCACAAGTAGGGCACAAGTAGGGCGGAACTAGGATGCAACTAGGACGCAACTTGGGCGCAAGGAGGGCGAAAGTAGGGTATAACTAGGGTGTATCTAGGGTGAAACAAGGGCACAACTAGGGTGCACGTAGGGTACAACTAGGGCGCAACTAGTGCGTACCTAGTTCCCAACTGAGACGCAACTAGGGCGCAATTTGGACGCAAGTAGGACGCAACTAGGGTGCAAGTAGGGCGCAAGTAGGACGCAACTAGGGCGCAAGTAGGGCGCAACTAGGGCCCAACTAGGGCATAGCGAGTACCCAACTGAGACACAACTAGGGTGCAACTAGGGCGCAACTAGGACGCAAGTAGGACGCAACTAGGGCACAACTAAGACATAACTAGGGCACAACTAGAATGTAATTAGGGTACAGGTAGGGCGCAACTAGGGCGCAAGTAGGAAGCAAGTAGGGCGAAACTTGGGCGCAACCAGGGCGTAACCAGGACGCAACGAGGGCGCAAGTTGGGCACAAGTAGGGTGCAACTAGGACGCAAGTAAGGCACAACAAGGACACAACTAGGATATAACTAGGGTCCAACTAAGGTGTAGCTAGTACCCAACTGAGGAGTAACTAAGGCGCAACTAGGACATACTAGGGCGCAAGTATGACACAAGTAGGGTGCAACTAAGGCACACTAGGACGCAAAAAGGGTGCAACTAGGACGCAACTAGGACGCAAGTAGGACGCAATTTGCGTGAACCTAGGGAACAACTAGGGTGCAAGTAGGACGCAAGTAGGGCACAATTAGGGTGCAAGTAGGGCACAACTAGGATGCAAGTAGGATGCAAATAGGACGCAACAAGGGAAAATGTAGGGTGCAACTTGGGCACAACTAGGATACAACTAGGGTGCAACTAGGGTGTAGCTAGTACCCAACTGAGGAGCAACTAGGGCGCAACTAGGGCGCAACTAGGACGTAACTAGGGTGCAATTAGGACGCAACTAGTGTGCAAGTAGGGCGCAAGTGGGCCAAAAGTAGGACGCAAGTAGGACGCAACTAGGACGCAATTACGCCGTAACTAGGAAGCAGGTAGGGCACAACTAGGGTGCAAACTAGGGCGCAAGTAGGGCCCAAGTAGGGCGCAACGAGGGCCACCTAGGGCACAACTATGATGCACATAGGGCCCAACAATGGCGCAACTAGGACACAACTAGGGTGCAACTAGGATGTAGCTAGTGCCCAACAGAGGCACAACTGGGACGCAGCTAAGGCGCAACTAAGGCGCAACTAGGGTACAAGGAGGTCCCAATTAGGGCGCAAGCAGGGTGCAAGTTAGGCGCAACTAGGGTGCAACCAAGGCGCAACTAGGGCATAGCTAGTACCAACCTAAGACGCAACTAGGACGCAACTAGGACGCAAGTAGCATGCAACAAGGACGCAAGTAGGGCGCAACTAGGGTGCAACTAGGGTGCAACTAGGGCGCAACTAGGACGAAAGTAGGGCGTAACTAGGACACAACTTGGGCCCAACTAGGATGCAACTAGGGCGTAACTAGGGTGTAGCTAGTGCCCAACTTAGGCGCAACCAGGGCACAACTAGATCACAACTAGGGCACAACTAGGGCATAACTAAGGCGCAAGTGGGACGCAAGGAGGGCGCAACGAGGGCGCAAGTAGGGCACAAGTGGGGTGCAACTAGGGTGCAACTAGGGCGCAACTAGGGCGCAACTAGGGAGCAACTAGGGTGCAACTAGGATCCAAGTAGGACGCAAGTAGGCAGCAAGAAGGGCGCAACTAGGGTGCAAGTAGGGCGTTACTAGGACACAACTAGGGTGCAACTAGGGCGCAAGTAGGACACTAATAGGACACAAGTAGGACACACTAGGGCACAACTAGGGCACAATTAGGACACAAGTAGGACGCAACTAGGGTGCAACTAGGACGCAACTAGGGCGCAAGTAGGACGCAAGTAGGGTGCAACTAGGGTCCAACAAGGGCGCAAGTAGGGTGTAAGTAGGGTGCAAGTAGGGTGCAACTAGGGAGCAACTAGGGTGTAACTAGGACGCAACTAGGGTGCAAATAGGGTGCAAGTAGGGCACAACTAGGGCGCCACTAGGGTGTAACTTGGACGCAAGTAGGATGCAACTTGGGCGCAACTAAGGCACAACTAGGGCGCAAGTAGGGTGCAAGTAGGGCGCAAGTAGGGCGCAACTAGGATGCAATTAGGGTGCAAGTAGGGCGCAACTAGGACGCAACTAGAGCATAACTAGGGCACAAGTAGGGTGCAAGAAGGGTACAACTAGGGCGCAAGTAGTGTGTAACTAGGATGCAAGTAGGACGCAAGTAGGACACAACTAGAAGAAGGGCGCAACTAGGACGCAAGTAGGGCACAACTAAGGCACAACTGGGGAATTAGGGTGCAACTAGGCTGTAGCTAGTATCAACTGAGGCGCAACTAGGGTGCAACAAGGGCACAAATAGGGCGCAACTAGGGCGCAAGTAGGGCACAACCAGGGCACAACTAAGGCGCAACTAGGACGTAGCTAGTGCCTAACTGAGGCGCAAGTAGGGCGTAAATAGGATGCAACTAGGGTGCAACTAGGGCACAAGTAGGGCGCAATTAGGATGAAACAAGAGTACAACTAGGGCTTAAGTAGGACACAACTAAGACGCAACTAGGGCGCAACTAGGACGTAGCTAGTGCTCACCTGAGGCACAAGTGTGGTGCAAGTAGGACGCATCTAGGGTACAACTAGGGCGCAAGTAGGGCACAACTAGGGCGAAACTAGGGTACAACTAGGGCACAAGTAGGACGCAAGTAGGACAAAAGTAGGGAACAACCAGGGCACAACTAGGGTGCAACAAGGGCGCAGCTAGGGTGCAACTAAGGCACAAATAAGACGCAAGTAGGGTGTATCTAGGGCGCAACTAGGGCGCGACTAGGGCGCAAGTAAGGCGTAACTATGGCATAAGTAGAGGGCAACTAGAGTGCAACGAGGGTGTAACTAAGACGCTTCTAGGATGCAACTAGGGCGCAACTAGGGCACAAGTAGGACGCAAGTAGGAAGCAACTACGATGCTATTCGCGTACAATTAGGATGCAACTAGGGCGTAGCTAGAACTCAATCATGACGCAACTAGGGCGTAACTAGGGCAAAACTAGGACGCAAGTAGGATGAAACTAGGGTACAACTAGGACACAAGTAGGGTGCAACTACGGCGCAACTCCAGTGCAACTAGGGCGTAACTAGGGCGCTACTAGGTCGCAAGTAGGGCGCAAGCAGGATGCAACTAGGGTGCAACTAGGGCAAAAGTAGGACGCAACTAGGGTGCAAGTAGGGTGCAACTAGGACGTAAGTTGGACGCAAGAAGGGCGCATCTAGGATGCATCTAGGATGTAACTAGGGTACAACTAGGGCGCAATTAGGGCGCAAGTACTGCGCAGGTAAGGCGCAACTAGGGCGCATCTAAGGTGCAAGTAAGGCGCAAGTAGGATGCAGTTAGGGTACAAGTAGGGCGCAAGTAGGTCACAGCAAGGGCACAAGTAGGTCACAACAAGGGTGCAAGTAGGGTGCAACAAGGACGCAAGTAAGGCGTAACTAGGGCGCAACTAGGGCGCAAGTAGGGGCATCACTAATGCGTAAGTACGGTGCAACTAGGA
This sequence comes from Penium margaritaceum, assembly GCA_023375785.1. Lineage (NCBI taxonomy): Eukaryota > Viridiplantae > Streptophyta > Zygnematophyceae > Desmidiales > Peniaceae > Penium > Penium margaritaceum. Next base: position 129,710 of record SZWC01006821.1, on the reverse strand, counting down.
CGCAACTAGGGTACAACTAGGGCATAAGTAGGGCGTAAGGGCGCAACTAGGGCGCATGTAGGACGCAACGAGGGCGCAACAAGGGTGTAGTTAGCATCCAATTGAGGTGCAACTAGGACGTAACTAGGGCACAACTAGGGAGTAGCTCGTGTCCAACGGAGGCGCAACTAAGGTAAAACTAGGATGCAACTAGGGCACAACTAGGGCGCAAGTAGGACGCAACTAGGACGCACCCGGAGCGCAACTAGGATGCAACTAGGGCGCAACTAGGACAAAACTAGGGTACAACTAGAGCACAAGTAGGGCGCAACTAGGGTACAACTAGGGCGCAATTAGGTTGTAGCTAGTGCCCAACTGAGGTTTCAACTAGGGCGCAACTAGGGCGTAGCTAGGGCAAAACTAGGGCGCAAGTAGGACGCAAGTAGGGTGCAACCAGGGCACAACTAGGGCACAACTAGGGCGCAACGAAGGCGTAGTGAGTGCCCAACTAAGACATAACTAGGAGGCAACTAGGGCACAACTAGGGCGCAAGTAGGGTGCAAGTAGGGCGCAACTACGATACAACTAGTGCGCAACTAGGACGCAACTAGGCCGCACGTAGAGCACAAGTAGGGTGCAAGTAGGGCGCAACTAGGGTGCAACTGGGGTACAACTAGGGCGCAAGTAGGGAGTAACTGGGATGAAACTAGGGCACAAGTAGGGCGCAAGTGGGGTGCAACTAGGGTACAACTAGGGCGCAACTAGGACGCAAGCAAGGCAAAACTTGGGTGCACCTAGGGCACAACTAGGGCGCAATTAGGGCACAAACTCTGGGGTAGCTAGTCCCCAACTCAGGCGCAACTAGGACGCAGTTAGGACGCAAGTAGGGCGTAACTAGGGCGCAACTAGGGCGTAACTAGGGCGCAAGTAGGATGCAACTAGGGCGTAACTAGGGCGCATGTAGGACGCACGTAGGTTGCAAGTAGGGCACAACTAGGACATAACTAGGGCGCAAGTGGGGCGTAAGCAAGGTGCAAGTAGGGCACAAGTTGGGCACAACCAGGACGTAGCTAGTGCCCAACTGAGGCGCAACTAGGGCACAGCTAGGACGCAACTAAGGCATAACTAGGACACAACTAGGACGCAGCTAGGACGCAAGTAGGGTGCAAGTACATCGCAAGTAGGATGCAACTAGGGTGCAACTAGGGCGCAACTAGGGTGTAACTAAGGCATAACTAGGGTGCAACTAGCGTGCAACTAGGGCACAACTAGGGCCCAAGTAAGGTGTAAGTAGGGCGAAAGTAGGAAGCAACTAGGGCGTAGCTAGTGCCCAACTGAGGCGCAACTTGAGCGCAAGTAGGGAACAACTAGGGTGCGACTAGGGCACAAATAGGATGTAAGTAGGGTACAAGTAGGTCGCAGCTAGGGTGCAAGTAGGGCATAACTAGTTTGCAACTAGGGCGCAACTAGGGTACAACTAGGGCGCAACTAGGGCGCAAGTAGGGCACAAGTAGGGCGCAACTAGGGCGCAAGTAGGGCACGAGTAGGGCTTAACCAGGGCGCACCTAGGGCACAACTAGGGAGCAACTAGGGCGTAGCTAGTGTCCAACTAAGGCACAAATAAGGTACAACTAGGGTGCAACTAGGACGCAACTAGGGCGTAAGTAGGGTGCAAGTAGGGCGCAAGTAGGGCACAAGTAGGGTGCAAGTAGGGCACAACTAGGGCACAAGTAGGGTGCAAGTAGGGCGCAAGTAGGGCACAACTAGGGTGCATCTAGGGCGCAACTAGGGCGCAAGTAGGACACAAGTGGAGTGTAACAAGGGTGCAACTAGGGCGCAACAAGGGTACAAATAGGGCGCAACTAGGGCACAACTAGGGCGCAACTAGGGTGCAATGAGGGCACAACTAGGGCTTAGTTATTACCCAACGGAGGCGCAACTAGGGCGCAACTAGGGCGCATCTAGAGTGCAAGTACGATGCAAGTAGGGTGCAAGTTGGGTGCAGTTAGGGTGCAAGTAGGAGGCAAGGAGGCCACAACTAGGACGCAACTAGGACGCAACTAGTGTGCAACAAGGGCGTAACCAGGACGTAGCTAGTGCCCAAGTGAGGCGCAACTTGGGCGCAACTAGGACGCAAGTAGAGCGTAACTAGGGCTTAAGAAGGGCACAACTAGGGTCCAACTAAGGTGAAACTAGGGCACAACTAGGACGCAAGTAGGCGCAAGGAGGGCGCAAGTAAGGCGCAACTAGGGTGCAGCCAGGGTGCAACTAGGGCACAAGTAGGACGCAACTAGGGCAAAACTAGGGCACAAGTAGGGCACAATTAGGGCGCAACTAGGGTGCAGCTAAGGCGCAAGTAGGGCACAAGTAGGACGCAGCTAGGGCACAAGTAGGGCATGTGTAGGGCACAACTAGGACGCAAGTAGGGTACAGCTAGGGTGCAAGTAAGATACAACTAGGGCGTAACTAGGACGCAAATAGCGTACAACTAGGGCGCAACTAGGGTGCAACAAGGACGCAAGAAGGGTACAACTGGGGCGCAACTAGGGTGTAGCTAGTACCCAACTGAGGCGTTAACTAGGATGCAACTAGGACACAACTAGGGCATAGCTAGTGTCCAACTGAGGCGCAACTAGGGCGCAATGAGGGCGCAACTAGTGCGCAACCAGGGCGCAAGTAGGGTGCAACTAGGACGCATCTGGGGCGCAACTAGAGCACAACTAGGGCGCAACTACGACGCATCTAGGGAGCACCTAGGGTGTAACTAGTGCGCAACTAGGGCACAACTACGGCACAAGTAGGGTGCAACTAGTGTGCAACTAGGGTGTAGCTAATGTCCAACAGAGGCACAACTAGGGCGCAACTAAGGCGCAACTAGGGTGAAACTAGGATGTAAGTAGGGCGCAACTAGGGCACAACTAGGGTGTAGCTAGTGTTCAAATGAGGCGCAACTAGTGCCCAACTAGGATGCAATTGGGGCGAAACTAGGGCACAAGTTGGGTGCAAGTAGGGTGCAAGTAGGGTGCAAGTAGGGTGCAACTAGGGCGTAACTAGGACGCAACTAAAGCGCAACTACGCCACAAGTAGGACGCAGGTAAGGCGTAACTATGATGTAACTAAGGTGCAAGTAGGACGCAAGTAGGACGTAGCTAGGATACAAGTAGGATGTAAGTAGGGTAGAATTAGGACACAAGAAGGGTAAAACTAGGGCGTAAGTAGGATGCAACTACGGCACAACTAAGGCGTATCTAGGGCGCAAGTAGGGCACAACTAGGACGCACCTAGGATGTAAATAGGGTGCAACTAGTGTGTAAGATGGGTGCAACTAGGGCACAACTAGGGCGCAACTAGGGCGCAAGTAGGGCACAACTAGGATGCAACTAGGGCGCAATTAGGGTGCAACTAGGGCGCAACTAGGGCGCAACTAGGGTGTAGCTAGTATCCAACTGAGGCGCAACTAGGAAGCAAGTAGGGTGTAACTAGGGCGTAGCTAGTGCCCACTTGAGGTGCAACTAGGGCGCAACTAGGGCGCACCTTGGACGCAACTAGGGCGCAAGTATGGCGCAACTAGGGTCCATCCGGGGCACAACTAGGGCACAACTAGGGCACAACTAGGGTGCAACTAGGGTGCAACTAGGCCTCAACTAGGGCCCAACTAGGACACAAGTAGGGTGTAACGAGGGCACAACTAGGGTGTAGCTAGTCCCCAACTGAGGTGCCACTAGGGCACAACTAGGGCACAACTAGGGCGAAGCTGGGGCGCAAGTAGGGTGCAACTATGGCATAAGTACGACGCAACTAGGGCGCAAGTAGGGTGCAAGTAAGGCGCAACTAGGGTCCAACTAGGGCGCAACTAGGGCCCAACTAGGGTGCAAGTTAGACACACGTAGGGTGCAAGTAGGGTGCAACTAGGGTGCAACTAGGGTGCAATAAGGGTACAACAAGAGCGCAAGTAGGACGCAACTAGGGCGTAACTAGGGCGCGAGGAGGGCGCAAGTAGGGCGCAACTAAGGGGCAACTAGGGCACAACTAGAGCGTAAGTAGGGTGCAACTTGGGTACAACTCAGGCGCAACTAGGGCATAACTAGGGTGCAACTAGGGTACATTAGGACGAAGCTAGTGCTCAACCGAGGTGCAACTAGGACGTAACCAGGAAGTAACTAGGGAGCAACTAGGGCGCTACTAGGGTGCAGCTAGGGTGCAACTAGGGCGCAACTAGGGTGCAACTAGGGCGTAACTAGGGCAAAATTATGGCGTAACTAGGACACAACTAGGGCGTAGCTAGCACCCAACTGAGGCACAACTAGGGCATAAGTAGGGCGCAACTAGAGCGCAGCTGGGGCGCAAGTAGGGCATAGCTAGTGCCAAACTGACGTGGAACTAGGGCACAACTAGGGCGTAACTAGAGTGCAAGTTGGGCGCAGGAGGGCACAACTAGGGCACAACTAGGACGTAACTAGGGTGCAACTAGGGGACAACTAAGACACAACTAGGTCGCAACTAGGGCGCAACTAGGACGCAACTATGGTTCAACTAGAGCGGAACTAGGGCGCAACTAGGGTGCAACTAGGGCACAACCAGGGCGCAACAAGGACGCAACTAGGACACAAATAGGGTGTAGCTAGTGTCCAACTGAGGTGCAACAAGGGCAACCTAGAGCACAAGTAGGGCGTTTCTAGGACGCAAGTAGGGCACAACTAGGACTCAACTAGGGCGCAACTAAGGTGTAACTAGGGTGCAACTAGGGTGCAACTAGGGCGTAACTAGGGCAAAAGTAGGGCGCAAGTAGGTTGTAAGTAGAGCGCAAGTAGGGCGCAAGTAAGGCACAACTAGGGAAAAACTAGGGTGCAACTTGGGCGCAACTAGGACGCAAGTAGGACGCAAGTAGGGTGCAACTAGGACATAGCTAGTGTCCAGCTGAGGCGCAACTAGGGCACAACTAGGCTGCAAGTAGGGCGCAACGGGGACACAACTGGGGTGCAACTAGGGCTCAACTAGAGCGCAAGTAGGATGCAAGTAGGGCATAACTAGGATGCAGCTAGGAAGCAACTAGGACGCAAGTAGGGCGAAATTAGGGTGCAACTATGGTGTGACAAGTGTCCAAATGAGGCACAACTAGGGAGCAATTAAGGTGTAACTAGGGCGTAGCTAGTGCTACAATGAGGCGCAACTAGGACACAACTTAGAGCGCAAGTAGCGGGCAACTAGGGCGCATGTGGAGCGCAACAAGGGCTCAACTTAGACGTAACTAGGGTGTAACTAGGGCACACCTAGGACGCAACTAGGGTTCAACTAGGGTGCAAGTAGGGTGCAACTAGAGCGCAACTAGGGCGCAACTAGGGTGTGGCTAGTGTCCAACTGAGGTGCAACTAGGGCACAACTAGGGCATAACCAGGATGAAAGCAGGACGCAAGTAGGGCAAAATTAGGTTGGAACTAGGGCGCAACTAGGGTGCAACTAGGGCGCAACTAGGACGTAACTTGGGCACAACTAGGGCGCAAGAAGGATGTAACTAGGGCACAAGTAGGGTGCAACTGAGACGCAACTAAGGCGCAACCACGGTGCAAGTAGGGCGCAACTAGGACGCAACTAGGGTGCAACTAGGACACAAGTAGGAAGCAATAGGGCGTAACTTTGGTGTAGCTAGTGTCCATTGTGTGGCTGCCCGTCCCGCTGTAGGGCGGCAAGCTCACCCCTTGCGGGCGTCCTTGTACCTTTCTTGGCGTCTCTCGTCAGTCCAAGGCTTTGCGCTTCTGAGATCCCTCCAGGCATTGCAACGTCGAGTCCCGCGATGCTCTCTTTTCTTAGGACTGTTTTCCTTGCGATCTCATTTGCTACGACTCGTTGGTGTCCCTCCCATCACGTGGGGAAGTGGTGAGTCCGTCCTCCGTCCTGCCGCTTCCGAGTGGCACATCACTTGGTCCCTCCGAGCCAACAGCCCCAGTCGCGCCCACTGGCCCCTCCGGGCCAGCAGCCCCAGTCGCACCTGCTGGCCCCTCCGGGCCAGCGGCCCCAGTCTCATCCGCTAGTCCCTCTGGGCCGGCAGCTCCAGTCGTGCCCGCCGACCCCTCCGGGCCGGCGGCCCTAGTCGCGTCCGCTGGTCCCTTTGGGTCGGCAACCCCAGTCACGCCCATTGGCCCCTCCGGGCCGGCGGCCCCAGACGCGTCCGCTGGTCCCTTCGGGTTAGCAACCCAAGTCGCGTTCGCTGGTCCCTCTAGGCCAGCGGCCCCAGTCGCGCCCGCTGGCCCCTCGGGGCCAGCGGTCCCAGTCGCGCCTGCTGGCCCCTCCAGGCCGACGACCCCAGTCGCGTCTGCTGGTCCCTCCGGGCGAGCAGCCCCATCTGCCTCCGTCGGCCTGTCGGACTCGATGCCAACTCATGCCCTACCGCGTTACACGCGTGGCCCAGGCGGCAGCCTCCGACCCAGGCCGTCAGTGAGCACGCAGACCGCAGCACCGCGCCTTGTGGAGTCTCGACCCCTTGTCGCTCCACGTGTCTCTTCCACTCCTACGATCGTGAGTGGGAACCCTGGCACCAAGGCCCTTGGCCTGACCACTTCGGCTATCAATGCAGACCTTTACCCGGGCTCTATACTGGGCTACGCCATGCTTCATCACGAGCATCAACAGGTTGCCATGGCTGCACTCGCACGCATCCCACCCGGCGCTCGAGATACACACGCTCTCTCAGTCCGCTCCATACCACGTCTGGAGGATCCAGCCACCCTGCGCGAGGCTCGAGCCTCTCCTGAGACCGCATACTGGGATGCTACCTGCACCGACGAGCTCGCTGCTATTCGGCAGTACCACGTGTATGACCTCATCGACCTCCCTCATGGTCGGAAGGCCATCGGTGCTAAGTGGATCTTCCAGCGCAAATGAAAGCCGGACGGGTCCTTGGACAAGTGCAAGGCCCGCCTCATAGCCAAGGGGTTTGCTCAGGTCCTTTGGGATGATTACGACCAGATCTTTGCCCCAGTCGGCCGGTTTTCCACTAGCCGGGTGCTCTTCAGCCTTCACGGTTGCCCAGCACGGGTGGGAGCTGCATCAGATGGATGTGAGTAACGCTTTCCTCCACAGCTCGTTGGAGGGAGAGGAGCTCTACATGGTGCAACCCCCAGGCTTCGACGACGGCACTGGGAGAGTCTGGCGGCTGCAAAAGGCCTTCTATGGTCTAAAGCAGTTGCCTCAATGCTGGAACCAGGAGATTAGCAGCACGGTCCACCGCGGCGGCCTCCAGCGCAGGACCGCTGATCCCACACTATTCATTAGCTCGCGAGGCCAGACCTTCGCCGCTATCCTGGTCTACGTCGACGATCTCCTCATCGTGTCGCCAGACATGGCTGCCATCCACCGTGTCAAGGACCTGCTACACACCGTCTACCAGATGAAGGATCTCAGGTCCGTCTGAGTCTTCCTGGGCATGGAGCTCGAGCATGATCGCTCCCAGGGCATCCTACACGTCCACCAGGCTGCCTATGTGCAAACCCTGTCCACTCGCTTTGCTGAAGACCTACCCCTTATGCCGTGTGCATCTTTACCCACGTCACATGATGACCAAGTGAAGCTGAAGAGTCCTCACCCAGCCGTTGTGGGGAGGCCGGTTGACGTGACCACATATCTGCGAGTCATCGGGTCAGTCATGTTCCTGGCGACGATGACGCACCCAAACATCGCGTTCGCTGTCAACCTCCTGGCACAGTTTTCTCAAGAGCCGCGTCACCTCCACTTCAAGGCCGCGATCCGAGTACTATGCTACGTTGTCTTGACTCCTTGGCAAGGTCTCATGTTCCGCCGCCAGCCGTCTGTCGTCGCGGCGGGCTACACCGACAGTGATTGGGCCGTCAGTCCGGACGGTAAGAGTCGCATAGGTTGGATCTTTCTGATCGGCGGCACGGCTGTGTTCTGGCGCAGTGGCAAGTAGGGGTGTACTGCACGCAACACTGGTGAGGCTGAGGACGTGACCCTTGGCTCAGGCGCTTGTGAGAATGTGTGGTTGTGTCGTCTGTTGTCCGAGTTGCGTCAGTCCGTTGCATCCATCATGTTGCATTGTGACAATGAGAGTATCATGGCCATCGCCGACAATGTCGGCGTGCATCACACATGCACAAAGCACATCAACGTTGAGTATCACGATGTGTGTTCGTTGTTGCATGACGACAGCATCAACATTGTGTGGGTTGAGACAGCACGACAGCTGGCTGACTTCTTGACCAAGGCCCTGAAGCGCGATGTTCAAGAAGGCTGTGAGTTTGGTCGATGTGCATCCGTGAGCTGCCCTCTTTGTCCTTGCCTGCATCTCTGCATGCCCTCGGGGAGTCTGCCTGTTGAATGTGTCTCTGCCCGTCCATGTGCACTACGCCTCTGATTCATGGGGGAGACGCCCGGCGAAACTCAAGCCGGCCAATGATGGCCGTCATCCGCCCAACAGGGAGGAACTGCCCCGGCCGGTATCAATGGACTGTTGGAGAGGACAAATCCCCCCTTCGCGTGTGTATGGAGCTGGGCCGACAATAGGATTTGATACTCAAGACGTGGCTTTGAAGCATCAGCTGGTGCCATGGTCTACAAGAAAGAAGTAGGAGGTGAGCAAGGAGGGGAATATGCCAGGGAATATGCTAGGACACTGGCGGGTACAAATGCCGACTCAGAAGATGTGGTCGTAGAGGACGCTGAGACTGGCAATGAATTTGGGAAGGAGGCAGTCGGGACGCTCGACAAGGACAACATACTAGGAGAATCACTGCCAGTGGAAGGGACGGGTAACAACTGTGGAGAAGCAGGAGAAGAGCAAAGGAGGAGATGTGCATCTGGGGCTAGAGGCGCAAATAGGACCACTCCTCCAAAGTAGGCAGTGAGAATAGAGAAGAGGATGGAGTGCCACAAGAAAAATTGCGAGGAAAGACATCCTCTAAGAAAACAACATCGAGAGACTCAATAACCCGAGACCGTTTAGTGGCCCAGAAGCGCCAAGCTTTGGACATGGTAGAATCACCAAGAAAGGTACAGAGACGAGAATGAGGGCTAAGCTTGACATCCCGAAGGTCCTCAAGAGACAAATAGCATGGACACAGTCCCAGACACAAGCAAGACATAAGTCTGCCAGCAACCAAGTCCTCATTCGAAGGGGCTGACACGACAGGAAAGAGAATTATGAGGAACACAGTTCAGGACCCGTGTCATGTAAGACATGGCTCCAAAGGAGAAAAGCGGTGGTAATTTAGAAGCAGTGAACTCGCTACCATGTATTATGCCTTGAGGGCAGTCAAGGCAGTCACCAGCATAAGGAGTAGGGAAAGTGGAAGCGTCAATGGACGGGCTGATTCCGAAGCAAGCAGTCAAGTGCAGCAATGTAAATGTGGTTGAGGCGACGATGCAACAACTACGTGTGCATTGGAGAGAGGGAGAAAGCAACATGGAAAAGTGCATCCGTGACAGAGGCAGGTGCAAAGGAGGGAACGCAAAATAGACGGTCACAATGTGTGCCATGAAGTAAGAATGGGCCAGTGGTGCGTTGTGACACAGATCAATGCTACGGCTACAGAAGAATTCCATGCCCTAGTCATCGAGGGTCGTAACAGAGAGCAGACTCAGCTCAAAAGCGGCCACGTACATCACATCTGGTAGAAACAGCTCCTCCTTAGCCTTACAAAACGGACAACACCAATGCCCTGGACTAGAAGAAGCAGGCCGGAGCGTGTAAAGAGGAGTGTGGCACCGAGAACTGCATGGTGCGGCAACATGCCTGGCGACACCACAGCGGTGGTGCTGTCAGTGTGGTCCACCAACGCTCGCAGCTGCCGTCACGCGGCAGCCGACGATGGTGCTGAGCAGCTTAGGCATTGCGATAGCAACCGCAAGTTGTTACTGCTATGATGGGCAGCTACTGTTTGTGAAACTGCACAGTCTCTGCTGCTGCTCTTGACAATGCTGCTGTCGGGCTGCTTCCGATGTTGTTTTGTGCTGTTGTTGCTGCCCGCTGTTGTTGCTGTCCCACTGTTGTTGGTGATGTTGCTGCACGCCGCTATCAATGCTGCTGGCTGCTATAGCTGCATGCTAAAACTGCCCACCACACTGCTGCTAGTGTTGTTTCTGGATGCTTCAGCCAAATGTTGTTGTTGCTATACCCTCACTGCTGTTATTGTTATTACTCTGCTACAACTCTTGTTGATGCAACAGAGCAGCCGTGGCAATGGAGTAGGTTGTACCTAGTAGGCCGCGGTAGTCCACTATGCAGTTGACTGCTGCTGCTGTGCATCTGTTGCCGATGCTGCTACGCTACTGCTACTGTTATTGTGCTAAGCCAGATGGTATTGCAATTGTAGCCTGCTACTGGTGCTCAGCTCTGCTGTCGAAGCTGCTAGCTGTTGTAAAGCGCTACTGCTTTTCTTGCTATTGTGCTACTGCAGCTATTGTTGCCACTAAAGCCTGCTGATGCTGCCGCAAGCTGCTCGTTGCGGTTGCTACCTTACCTAGCTGCTGTTGCTGCTTGTCGCTGCTGCCATTGCTGCCTCACAAGGCTGTTGCTGCTGGCTTCAGCTGCCGTTACTACTGCTACAGTGCGCTGTTATTCTTACAAGGGGCGGGTGCTCCGTGAAAGGTTGAGGCCAGTGTGGGCAGGCGATGACTACCTGCGGATGATCGGGTCCATGCGGCTAGGGCTGCTACAAACGGGGGAGGCCTGTCCCTAGCACCGAGGCAAGATGAGAGCGGGAGTGAGGGGGCCGATCCGTAGATGGCGGATCTGTTGGCCGCCTCCCTCCGCTCTATGGTAAGAGGCTGGGCAGTGTGGGAGTGTGGGGTTGACGTGGAGAGCCAAGAGTGGCAGTCACGATCTTAGTCCAGGACTTGTGAATGGAGCGTGGGATTCATCGTTCTACTTTTGTGACATCTGCTCTGGTACCAGTTTTTAGGCCTGCTAGACTGAGAAAGCAAGCAAGGAAGCCATGGGCAAAGACACGTTAAGAGTGCTTTCACGGAAGTTGGATTACGCAAGAGTTCAAGAGTAACGTGACAGCGAACTGCTAGTGGTCATGTGGCTAGGGCAACAAGAGAGCGAGCAGCGGGCTCACTATCGTTCGCTGTCCTCAACTGTGATGGGATTCGAACCACCACCCACCCTTTTTTGCATAACCTGCCAATCTAGCCACCGGATAAAAATACAACAGCATCTCGTTTCTGAGAGCACCTGGCTGTCTACTACAGAGTTGGTAACAAGAAATCCAGCGAGCATGAGGAGTGAGCTCAAGTATATGACTGTGGCTGACACAAAAAAAAGAGGTATTCTTGATGCAACTTCTCAATCAACCGTCATGGAATGACTCGCCGTAGAGCCACGTCGTGATGGGAGCAACCAGTAGTGAGTGCACAACGAGGCTAGAGGTCATCACATCTCTTTGACACACAAACCAACAATGAAAATGTATCAAGATACGTCCAAGAAGTATTTTCCATACATTTTGTCAGCTGCTGACCTGAAGCAGCTCGACGTATGCCAGCGTATTTGTTGTACCATATAAGGATGAGGTATGCCGTCTACTAACTTCCTCCACAATGTTCACTAACACTATTTCGAGTCTCCCCTAGTTGAACACTTGTTGAGGCGTGCTTGCACAGCTTGCCATTGCGTGAGCTTGCTAAGGAAGTATTTCTTAACCAGCAGCACAAACATGTGAAGATTGGACAAAATCACTCAGCAAGACGTTTTAGGACACCACATGTGTGAATCAGGTAATCTCCAGCAACCAAACGACATATTACACACAGACCAAAAACATGTTACATGGGGACACACTTGACCAGCGGCATCGCAAGAGTTTAAAGAAGAGTCTTCAACCAAGTGTCACTATCTAAGTGAGCAACAATGACCAAGGATCCTACTGCAATTGGCTTAAAGTCCCTACACAGCTCTTGTTCTGAGTACGCGATCATCTCATCTTGTGCACAAGGCATCCGCTATATAACAAGCGCACTAAGCAGTTTCAATGTCAGAGCTTGGCTTTCTTGTCTGCTCAACCTACAACACCAGCATTCCGTTACATTTCACCGACCACCCTCTCACCCCGTCCGCCACTTTGAACACCTCCTCCTGCCAGTCCGACAACTACCGCTTCTGTTGCCGCGGCAAGACTGGCCTGACCGCAATCGCCCACCTCAGGTTCTGCATTCACGCTTCCAACCTCAGCAGTAGAGGACGAAGCTGCACACATTGACAAACAATGAAAGATGCATTGTCCATGTTAGCGCATCCCCCTGGTCCCCATCTCACCCCACTTCCCACCGCAACCCTCCACCATCCCCCCACATCCCTCCCCCCCCCCCCCCCCCCCCCCCCCCCCCCCCCCCCCCCCCCCCCCCCCCCCCCCCCCCCCCCCCCCCCCGCTGGAACCTCAAAGAGTTTACACAACCAGGAATTATCACCTAAGAGGAACCAAATTGTTTTCCCAAACCATTTGGCCCTAAAACTTTTATGGACCTACTTAGGCTGCCCCTTTCTTGCACGCCACACACTTTGACATCAACTGAAAGCAACAGCAACATGAGCAAGGATGACGACAACAATGACATCGACAGTGACAGAGTGAGGACAACATTGTCATCATCGGCTGTGACAATGACAACGGCGGCAAGGACAGCAGCGGCGGCGGCAGCAGCGGCTGCGGGGGCGGCGGCGGCTACGGCATTGCCGGAAGTGGCGGCAGCAGCGACGACGACGACGACAGCGGTGGCACCAGCAGCTGCGGTAACGAGAAAGACGATGACAACGGCAGTGACAACGAGGAGGAGGACGACGACAACAACGATGAGTACAACGATAATGTTGTCTGTAATGGCTATGACATCGACTGCAGCAGTGACTATCGCAGCGAAGACGGCAGCGACGATGACAACCACAACAATGACAACATAAAAAATAGCAGCAGCAGCAGCAGCAAGGATGATGACGACAACAACATCGACAACGTCGGTGGTGATCGAGTGCAGACTTCAACAAAGTGAGGATGACATTTTTTTTGTTATTGTCAATGGCGGTCACATTGACAACAACGATGACAACGACAACGACGAGAACAAAGATGAAGACAACGACGATGTTGTTAACGATGACTGTGATGGCTGTGACAGCGACTGGGACGGCGACAATGGTGGCAAAGACAGAAGCGACAATAACAATGACAACGACAAGGACACCACTGACAACAAAGAAAACGGCGACGATGATGACTGCGCGGATGATGACTGGGACAATGATGACGACAGCAACAAGAACAATGACAAAGACAGGGAAAAGGATGGAAGGAGAGAGGAGGACGCGGCCAATATTGGCGCATTCCATGATGACGTAACAGAACCTGGTTGACAAAGGGGTAGGTTGCATGGGAGGCAGGATGGAGCAGCAGCAGTAGCAGCAGCAGCATCACCTGCTCCGGCAGGTGCAGGAGGATGAGAGGGGGAGGGGGAAAGGATAGGGGGAGGGAAAG
>SZWC01006821.1:47369-59938 GCA_023375785.1 Penium margaritaceum | reverse complement strand
GTGGATGAGGAGGAGGAGGAGGAGGAGGAGGAGGAGGAGGAGGAGGCGGCGGCGGCGGCGGCGGCAGCCGCGGTGGCGGCGGAGGCGGCGGCGGCGTCGGCGGCGGCGGCGGCGGCAGCGGCGGCGGCGGCGGCGGCGGCGGCGGCGACGGCGGCGACGGCGGCGGCGACGGCGGCGGCGACGGTGGCGGCGGCGGCGGCGGAGGCGGCGGCGGCGGCGGAGGCGGCGGCGGCGGCGGCGGCAGCGGCGGCAGAGGCGGCGGCGGCGGTGGCGGCGGCGGCGGCGGCGGTGGCGGCAGCGGCGGCAGCGGCAGTGGCGGCAGCGGCAGCGGCGAAGACGGCGGCGGCGGCGGCGGTGGCGGCGGCGGCTGAGGAGGGCGTGGGAGAAGGAAGGAGAGTTTGGGAACTGGAAGCAGAATGCTGCCGACCGCAAAATCGGAGCATCTTCCATCACTCTTCACTGCCTCTCAACTCACTCCTTCTGTCCGGCTTGAGAAAACGCCAAATCAAAGGCTCTTGCCACCATGGTGCGTTCTCCCCTCCTTGGTGGTCGAGTCAGGGCCTTGTGTGCCGTGGCCGGCGGCAGAGATTTGGTGACAGCGCGTCAGAAACGTCGGCAATGTGGGCGACGTCGGCAGTATCGGAAGCGACGGAAAGACGGGGCGGTCAAACGCGAACGTCCTTGTCCTTTTCCGAGCAAACGCCGCCGAGCAAACGAACCAGAAAGGGGAGCGAGGTCATCAAATCGAAGCGAAGGTAGAGACAAACCAAAACGGAAAAATCTGTTAGAGGCAAGATCCGTGCAGGCTGTCCAGCATGTGCTGGCCTGCTGTGGCTGCTGCTCCTGCCGCTCATGCTGCCTGACTAGTGACATCGTCCGCATTTGCTGGTCGCGCTGCAAGCGCTTGCTCCGATGGGGTGGGACCAGTAGGTCCTTGAACATCGCAGCATCGCAGCACCACAGCAGACGACAGCGGAGCGCGACTCGCCCGTCCATCCCAGATTCCCCCCAAATCCGACAGCACGTAGTGGCCGGGACGGGTTAGCGAGAGGCTGTGCTATGAAAGCAGTTTGCGACGGTCGTCGTCGCCCAGCAAACACGGGGGTTCGCGGGCGCCGGAGGAGTAGAGGGGGAGTAGTCGGAGTGCAGTCGGACAGACGCGGAACGTTTGCAGTGGCCAGCTGGGAGCCCATGCAAGTGGGGTGAAGGAAAGAGGGGAGGAAGCCCCATCGCTTGCGTCTCTGTGGCCAGCTGGGAGCCCATGCAAGTGGGGTGAAGGAAAAAGGGGAGGAAGCCCCATCGCTTGCGTCTCTTTGACGCGTTGAGCCTCGCTCAAATAACTATAACAACGCCTCGCAGTCACTCCTTGCGAATGGTGAACCAAATTGACACGCGAATATTCTTATTGTTTTTTGCCCCTGGTCGTAACCGACTGAGGCGGGAGGGCTACCTCAGCACCAAAAGTCGCCCGGGAGTTGAGCCCGGCCCAAAGATGGGGATGATAAAGGTGGGAAAGGGTATAGGTGGGGGTGTTTCCACCAGACTGTAAAAGCGGATGAGGGGCTTAGACGGAAACGGGGTTCCTTGATGTGAAGTGGCGTGGCGTGACGTGACGTGACGTGACGTGACGTGACGTAACATGACGTGATGTGACAAGACGTGACGTGTCATGTCGCCATGTGACATGACATGACATGACATGACGTGACGTTATGTGATGTGACATGACATGACGTGAATTGACATGAAGTGACGTGACGCAACATGACGTCACATGACGGCACGTGACGTGATGTGACATGACATGACGTGACCTGGCATGATGTGGCGTGACATGACATGACTTGATGTGACGTGACGTGACGTGAAGTGAAGTGAGGTGACGTGGCGTGACGTGGCGTGACATGGGGTGACGTGACGTGATGTGACGTGACGGGACGTGACGTGACGTGACTTGACGTGACGCGACGTGATGTGACGTGACGTGGCGTGAGAAGTAGCATAGCCAGATAAAACATCTACGGTGCCACGTAGAATATATGCAACAACCTGAAGAAAAAGTACCACAAATAAAACACCGGTGAAACATGTAACAAACACAAGTAGTAAGGGAACGCCGGTGCTGCATGGAATGAAATGGCGACACCGGAATCACAAGAGTCAGCACACCAAGGAAGCAGACGAACTTGGCTTCGCCAACCACTTAACCCTCTTCCCGCTCAACTCTGAGACAAAGGTGGAAAGAGTGTAGGAGACTTGCACCACCCATTTATTCCCTGTTTCGCAGATGCTTTACTTCTCATCTTTGTCCTTTTATGACCAATCACATGTTTGTCATTATCTTCATTATCTGGATAACGAAGATAATGGCAGTGCTGTCGTGAAATCAAATCAACACAACGTACATTGTTAAGCTACTCCGTAATGATCTCCTCAACACCAATCAATTTCTTTTGGGAAAAGGAGTCTGTGAGAGTGGTTGGTAGGCAGTTTTCCTTCAAATGTGTTTAGAGGGAGCTTCTTTTTGAAAGATTGCCATTAGTCCTCTAGGAGGGGGAACGGAAGGGAGGAGGGAGGGGGGGAACGGAACATCACTATACATCTGATTGAGCAACATGTAAACACTGCAGGCCAAGGCATGACATTCAATATTGCTCACAAATTTCCATCTCATCCCGTGCTTTCCATGTCTGAAATGAGACATTTCATGTCAAATATTTAGATTGAGCAAACATGAGTTGAGTTTGTGAAAGCGGAACACACGTGTGTTTGTGCGACCAGATTTTTTTCACTCATCTTGAGAGAGTACTTTCAAAAGAAAAAAGCACAGGAAATGCACACAAAACACGCGTCATGAGACACAGTAGTGATCCCTACAGCCAACATGAGAAGCAGAGAAGCAGCACCAGCTTGTTGTGTCCACCTTGCCGCCTTCTCCTCCTCCTCCTCCTCATCCTCCTCCTCCTCCTCCTCCTCCTCCTCCTCCTCCTCATCCTCCTCCTCCTCCTCCTCCTCCTCCTCCTCCTCCTCCTCCTCCTCCTCCTCCTCCTCCTCCTCCTCCTCCTCCTCCTCCTCCTCCTCCTCCTCCTCCTCCTCCTCCTCCTCCTCCTCCTCCTCCTCCTCCTCCTCCTCCTCCTCCTCCTCCTCCTCCTCCTCCTCCTCCTCCTCCTCCTCCTCCTCCTCCTCCTCCTCCTCCTCCTCCTCCTCCTCCTCCTCCTCCTCCTCCTCCTCCTCCTCCTCCTCCTCCTCCTCCTCCTCCTCCTCCTCCTCCTCCTCCTCCTCCTCCTCCTCCTCCTCCTCCTCCTCCTCCTCCTCCTCCTCCTCCTCCTCCTCCTCCCTCTCCTCCTCCTCCTTCGCCCCCTCCTCCCCCTCCTCCCTCTCCTCCCCCTCCTCCCTCCTCCTCCTCATCCTGCTGCTTCTGCTGCTCCTGATTCTGCTGCTGATGCTGTGGCAACCGTAGCAGCTATAGTTTGCCCTTCTTGCTAGAGATCCAGCAGTTGGACCATCGGACTGCACTGACCAGGCCAGATGGGACAGCACAAGGCACCGTTGTGGCCGGTGCTGCTCTGCAGTAGTCTGCACAACAGAAAACAAGTGGGAGCTGCAACACGTTACGCCGTTGTGATTTGCTGCTGCTGACCCTGCCGTTGCTGTGGGTTGAAGCTGCTGCTAGACCGTGCGCTCCACTGGTGCCACCAAAACTGCTGCTGTTGTCTCAGGGATTCAACAGGAGTAGTATGGGATTCTTTTATGGCCTCCACTTTGCTGCGATTGTTGCCATCATCAGCGCCATCACACCCACTGCCTTTGCCGTTGTGTCAGTCGCCATTGTGGTCGTCATAGCCATCACCATCATCGCCATCACCATCACTGCTATCCCCATCACCATCACCCTCTTCTTCATTGTCATCACGTCGCCATTGCCATCCCCTCCATCCCCATCCCCTCCATCCCTTTCACCGTGATTATCGTTGTGGTCGTCATCGTCGTCGTCGTCGCCGTCGTCGCCGTCGTCGTCGTCGTCGACGTCGCCGTCATCGTCGTCGTCGACGTCGCCGCCGCCGTCGTCGTCGTCGTCGTCGTCGTCGTCGTCGTCGTCGTCATCGTCGTCGTCATCGTCGTCGCCATCTTCATAGTCGTTATTGTTGCCGTTGCTGTCCTCATTGCCATCCCCGTCACCTTTGTGGACGTCGCTGTCGCTGTCACCTTCGTCGCCGCCGCCGTCGTCGCCCTCACCATCGTTGCTGTCGCCAACGCCGTCGTCGCCGTTGTAGCTGTCGCAGTCATTGCTGTAGCCGTCACCGTTGTCATCCATGGTCCAAGGACAACTATCAATTACCCTCTCCCCAACCCCCCCATCCTCTCTCGTGCCTCTTTCCGCAGGTACGAGGCATGAAGAAGAAGCTCAAGATACCGCCTGCAAGGGGGAACACTCGTGAAAGACGGACCCCTTCGGGCTGGACGACCCCAGTCGAAGTCCAAGCCCACTTTTACGTCCATGTCCATGTCCACGTCCACGTCCACGTTTAAGTCCATGGTCGAGTCAAGTCCACGTACAAGTCGTAGTCTAGGTCCAATTCACTGCCAATGTTTGTCTCTCTGTGAAGATTTTATTCGCAGTCAAGATTGAAATTCGTCAACGCGTCGTGTAACTTCCAACCCCACATCCGTTATAGCCGTCTTAATCTCCCACAGCACCCAAACTCCTTTTGCATCTCAGTCTCCCCCTTGATCCTCCGGCTTTCTCATACGCTCAAATGTCTTAATTTTGAATTGGACTCAATTCTGGTATCCCAAGCCCTCCCTCTCAACTTATGTCCCCAGGAACACAACATGGTTCCCCGTTTAACCACAAGTAGATCTTGACGAGAGACCCACATCTCATCCGGTATCTCAACATGCATTGCTCCCTGAGACAACTCCTCAGTTTCCATATGTTTGCTATGCCTCCTCCCCTCTTCAAGCTACTAGACATTCTTCGTAGGCACTCCATGGACAGTTGGCCCACTCACCGCTGCTGCCTCTGGAGCAGTATGCTACGTCTGCTACATCTGCTACTTCTTCTATGTATATCTAAGCCTGCTACTCCTGCTACGTCTGACTTGGATGTCATGGTGGCACGCGAGTGAGGTTCGTTCGGTTGCAATTATTTGGACGGGCGTAGTTCACAACAAGGCTTTGCATTTTGTTGCGCTAGTGTCGAGTAGGACATGTCACAATGAGCATGGAGGCTGTGTATCATGTAGGAGTGCAAGGTGGAAATGGCTCGCCTCCCGAGCGCCTGCTCTGCGACGGTGTTGGATACGTTACACTCGAGAGGCTGCCACACACAGCCCCACACCCCCTGCGAAGTTCTACCCACGCCAAACCCTGGGTAGACGATGCTTGTGTGAAAGAAGGTGCAACACCAGACCCTTCTACTGCTGTTGTTGCGGCTGCTTCTGTGGCACTTGTTCTTCCGGAGTCGCTGTTGGTCTTGACAGCGGCTCTCAGAAGAGAAACAAACACCATTTGGCCACGGTGAAAGGTGGGACCAGCCAACAGGTAAGCCAGAACCGTGAGGAAGCTGTGTTGCAGCTTCCTGATGGCTGCGAGAAGCAGCTACTGCTGCTGTTGTTTGTCCACAGGGACTACTGTGACCGTCGTCTGACGTCGTAGTGCTGCTACGGCTGCTATTCGACGTCGCTGCTGCTACCACCGCTTGCGAGGCAATGCTGCTGCTACTGATGCTACTGCTGTTGCCGCTGTTGATGCTGGTGGTGCTGATGCTTTGACTTCCGTTGTTTGCCTTTAGATTTTGCAGCTGCTGCCACTCCACCACCTAATGTTGATACCGCCAGGCTATCTGACGTTCGAATGCAGCAATTGCTGGTACTGCTGGGACTGGTACCGAATACAGTAGCCTTAGACGTTGCATCCGAACGATGCTGCTACTACTGCTGCTGCTGTAGTTGCAGCCAAATGCAGCAGCTTCTACCAAATGTTGCGGAGTGCAGACCAGCTGCTACTGCTGTAGCTCTGTGCGGTTGTTGTTGTTGTTGGTTTTTTGCGCATCCCTCATTGTGCTCTGTTGTGTCCTCCCGACATGTGTACATCGGCGTGCAGATGACTGACGGCGAAACTCGACGCTGATGGAGCGTCATCCGGTGGAGCCGACGCACGCGGAGGTCTACTCGCAGTTTGCTGGAGCCTCCTCTCTCCGGCGACGTGCTCAGCTCCATCGGCAGGCCTCCTCGGCAGTCGTGCCGCCGGCGGTCACTGCCACCGCAAATTGCTGTATGCATGCGTCCAGCGCGTCCCGTCGCGTCTGTGTCGTCATACTCTGCCTAGGGTCCGTGTTGCAAGCTGCATGGTCCTGTTCGGTGTCATAGACCACCGTAGGCGCTGCCTGTGTTCGGGCAGTAATAACTCTTTGCTACTGTTTTTCTAGCTGATTCTGACCGCACGACTGCGTTCGCAGCGTCGGTATTATGGTATGGTCCAGTTTTCAGGCAAAACGGACTACGCCCGGGTTTTGGACTGCTCGGGCGTCTGGCAGGGCTCACCGAGAAAACCCTGCCTGCCAGAAAATAGGTCCACAGCTATTTTCTGATTGGCTGGTTAGTTGAGTAACAACTTCTACACTAGTGGGGGGGGGCCTAGAACTTGGAGGGGTCTCCCATTGTTGCTCATTCTTCATTCCTAATCAGTTACTATCAGTTTTCAGCTGCTTTCTGGCGCTAACTCTGGCGCGCATGTTTCTGAGTAACAAACCCAGAGCTTCCAGACTTAGACTCTAGAGCAGCAGACTGAGGGGGCAGCTGACTTAAGCAACGAGCGTGGAAGCCCGCACGCTGCATCAGCAACGCTGCTGCCCCAACCTGCTGCCTAGGCTTTCTATTTGTTGTTGCTGCTGCTGTGGCTGAATGCAGCAGCTGCTGTGGCTGAATGCAGCAGCTGCTGTCGTGGATGTGCACGGCTGCTACCCTTGGAGGAGCCAGTTTTGATCGTTTTGCAACAAACGGGGAAACAGACCGGAAAGGTGGGCCTGCTGTGTGGCAGACCGGGCAGCACCAGATGTGCAGGTTTGTAGACCTACATATCTGCAGATCTAGAGATCTGGAGTGAGGGGCTCGTATGCACTTGCTCGTTGTCGTTGTTGCTGGTGTTGTTGCCGTGATGGCTTACAATACCGTCGTACATGAACGGCGCCGCTATGATGGTCGTTGCGATGAGGGAAGCTGCCGAGAAACTTCAACAGTGTTTTGCCTTTGGCTTTGTCGAGGATTGCGTGACGTAATCCCTTGGCTCGGGTCCTCCACGTTGTCCGACGCCCCACCCAACCTAACCCAACCCAGTCGAGACGTCTCTGCTGCCGCTGCTACATGTTATGTGGTGGAGTGCTATGGTGTATGGAGAACCCCCTTTCGCAATATTCTGTGTGAAAGGCTATGTTGCAAGGAACACAATGTGACAGAGTGCCAGGGAAGGTAGAAAGAAATGGAATAGCCTAGGCAGCATGTTGGGGCAGCAGCGTTGTTGATGCAGCGTGCGGGCTTCCACGCTCGTTGCTTAAGTCAGCTGCCCCCTCAGTCTGCTGCTCTAGAGTCTAAGTCTGGAAGCTCTGGGTTTGTTACTCAGAAACGCGCGCGCCAGTGTTAGCGCCAGAAAGCAGCTGAAAACTGTAAGTGACTGAATAGAAATGAACAATGAACAACAATGGGAGACCCCTCCAAGTTCTAGGCCCCCCCCCAGCTCTGTAGAGCTTGTTACTCAGTTCAACAGCCAATCAGAAAATAGCTCAGTTTCAGGCTGGCAGGTTTTCTCGGTGAGGCCTGCCAGACAGCCGACAGCCCAAAACCCGGGCGTCGTCCGTTTTGCCTGAAAACTGGACCATACCATAATACCGCCGCTGCGAACGCAGCCGTGCGGTCAGAATCTGCTAGAAAAATAGTAGCGAGGAGTTATGGCAGCCTAAACCCAGATAATGCCCACAACGGTTTATGCTGCCACACAGGGCCATGCAACATGCAACTGGGACCCTAGGCAGTGCATGACGATGCAGACGCAATGGGATGCGCTGGAACGCATGCAAGCAGCAAATGCGGTGTCAATGACCGCCGGCAGCACGACCGCCGAGGAGGCCTGCCGATGGAGCTGAGCGCGTCGCCTGAGAGAGGAGGCTCCAGCGAACTGCGAGAAGTCCTCAGCGTGCGTCGGCTCCACCNTGCACGCCGTCATTGTCGGCGATGGCCATGGCACTCTCATTGTCACAGTGCAACGTGATGGATGGGACAGACTGACGCAACTCGGACAACAGACGACGCAACCACACACTCTCACACGCGCCTGATCCAAGAGCCACGTACTCAGCCTCAGCAGTGCTGCGTGCAATGCACCCTTGCTTGCCACTGCGCCAGGACACAGCCGTGCCGCCAATCAGAAAGATCCAGCCTGTGCGACTCTTACCGTCCGGACTGCCGGCCCAGTCGCTGTCAGTGTAGCCCGCTGCGACAACAGACGGTTGACGGCGGAACATGAGCCCACGCCGAGGAGTCGAGACGACATAGCGCAGTACTCGGATCGCGGCCTCGTGGTGGAGGTGACGCGGCTCCTGAGAGAACTGGGCCAGGAGGTTGACGGCGAACGCGATGTCTGGACGCGTCGTCGTCGCCAGGAACATCAGTGACCCGATGACTCGCAGGTACGTGGTCACGTCAACTGGCTCCCCCACAACAGCTGGGTCAGGACTCTTCAGCTTCACCTGGCCATCGGGTGACATGGGTGAGGATGCGCTTGGCACGAGTGGCAGGTCCTCGGCGAAGCGAGTGGACAAGGTCTGCACATAGGCAGCCTGGTGAACGTGTAGGATGCCCTGGGAGCGATCATGCTCAAGCTCCATGCCCAGGAAGACTCGGGCAGAGCCCAGGTCCTTCATCTGGTAGGCGGCGTGCAGCAAGTCCTTGACGCGCTGGATGGCGGCCGTGTCAGGCGACGCAATGAGGAGATCATCGACATAGACAAGCACAGCGGCGAAGGTCTGACCTCGCGGGCTGATGAACAGTGCGGGGTCAGCAGTGCTGCGCTGGAGGCCGCCACGGAGAAGCGTGCTGCTGATCTCCTGGTTCCAGCACCGAGGTGACTGCTTCAGGCCGTAGAGGGCCTTCCGCAGCCGCCAGACTCTCCCAGTGCCGTCGTCGAAGCCTGGGGGCTGCGTCATGTAGAGCTCCTCACCCTCCAGTGATCCGTGGAGGAATGCGTTGCTCACGTCCATCTGATGCAGCTCCCACCCATGCTGGGCAACCAGGCTGAAGAGCGCGCGACTAGTGGAGAACCGACCGACTGGGGCGAAGATCTGGTCGTAATCGATTCCAGGGACCTGCGCGAACCCCTTTGCTGTAAGGCGGGCCTTGTACTTGTCCAAGGACCCGTCAGGCTTCCACTTGCGCCGAAAGACCCACTTGGCACCGATGGCCTTCCGACCTGGAGGAAGGTCGACGAGGTCAAACACATGGTGCTGTCGGATGGCAGCGAGCTCCTCGGCGCAGGCAGCATCCCAATGTGCAGCCTCAGGGGAGGCTCGAGCCTCGCGTAGGGTGGAAGGATCCTCTGGGCGCGCTGTGGACCGGACTGAGAGGGCGTGTGCATCGCGAGCCCCAGGTGGGATGCGGGCGAGTGCAGCCATGACAGCATGCCGATGCTCGTGATGAAGCATGGCGTAGCCCAGTGCAGAACCTGGATGAAGGTCTGCGATGATGGCGGAAGTGGACAGGCCGAGAGCCTTTGTGCCAGGGTCCCCACTCACGACCGTGGGAGTGGAGGAGACACGTGGGGCTACAGGGGGTCGAGGTGCTGCGGGACGCGGAGCGACGGTCTGACCTCTCACTGTCGGACGAGGTCGGAGGCTGCCGCCTGGGCCACGCGTGTAGCGCGGTCGGGCAGATGATGATCCTGAGTCCGACGTGTCGACAGAGGCGGACGGGGCAACTGGTCCGGAGGAGCCAGTGGAAGTGGCAGGCGCTGCTGGTCCGGGGAAGTCAACCGGCCCAGAAGAGCCAGTAGACGCGACAGGCGCTGCTGGCTCGGGGGGGCCAGCGGACGTGACAGGAACTGCCGGCCCGAAGGGGCCAGGTGACGCGACTGAGGCTGCTGGTCCAGAGGGGCCAGCGGACGCGAAAGGGACTGCCGGCCCGGAGGGGCCAGGGGACGCAACTGAGGCTGCTGGCCCAGAGGGGCCAGCGGACGCGACAGGGGCTACAGGCGAAGAAGGGGCGACAGGCGCTGCTGGTCCGGAGGGACCAGCGGACGTGGCCGGGGCTGTCGACTCGGAAGGGCCAGCTGACACGACAGGTGTGGCTGGCCCGGAGGGAACAGCGGACGCGACAGGTGNCGAGTGGACGTGGCAAAGGCGGCGGTGCAAGAGGCGGGTGTGCTGTGGAGACAGCGTGCTGGTGACAAACACATGACCTGTGGCTGCCGACGGGGAGGAGAGGGTAGGGGAAGAAGAGAGGCGGGGAACGTGCCACAAGTTGCCACGAGCGGTGGCGTGCAGGATGACAAGACCAGACGGACGCAACGACACAGTACCGACACCACGCGAGTGCACAACATCCATACTCATGCGGTCAAGGGCAGTCACAGACAGGAGGCTGAGCTCAAGACCAGGGACAAAGAGGACATCGGTCAGGAAGACGTCACCGGCTGGACCACGAAAACGAACGACGCCAACACCACGCACAGGTAACACCTGTCCAGAGCCTGTCCGGACACCGGAGACATCGCCGACAGGACCGAGCATACTGAAGGCCTCGCGAGAGGCCGTCATGTGATGCGTGGCCCCGGAGTCGATGATCCAGGTCTCAGCAGGATCCTGGACAGGGGTCGCCAGATCACTAACGGTCACGTGGCAGCAAGCGAGGGACGCGGACGCGGTAGAAGGGGGCGCGAAGCGAGACTGCCAATCATCAAGCCATGCAATGTCGTCAAGAAGTGGGGAGACCCCGGGAGACGACGAGATAGACGAAGAAGGAGGACATGACCGCAACTCAGTCTCAGTCAGGCAGGGAGGGTCCGGGGTGAAGGATGTGACACAACTCGCACTTCCCTGGGGAGGAGGGCGAGTAAGGCCAAGCTGGAGCGCAATGAACTGCTCCAGCTGACGCTCACGAGAGGACGGCCCGGGAGTGTAGACGGACTGAGGAGTGACGGCGCCGGAACCCGGGTAATAGGAGGGCGGAGTCGGCGAAGGAAGCGGAGGCGCCGACGGCTGAGGGTAGTACTGCTGCAAGTAGTGCTGCTGCGGTGCGGCTGTCGGCGGGGTAGCCGGAGCTGCCGAAGGGGCTGAGCTGCTGGACGAAGTCGGAGTGTCGGGAACAGCAGCTGCGACGGCGGCAGAGGCAAGGCGGCGCTCTCGCTGACGGCGCATGGTGGCGATGACGCGAGCCTCGTCCGTCGGGAGGGGGCACGTGTACCACCCGTGCCCGGGCTGACCACAGTTGTGGCAGACTGATCCGCCACTGCTGGACCCGGTCGAGGACTGCTGTTGTTGCTGCTGCTGCTGACCCTTGCCTTTCTTGTTGCGGTTCTTCTTCTTCTTCCCCGAAGGCGACGAGGTAGCAGTGGCGGGGGAGGAGACAGCCACGGAGGCAACGGCAGGGGAGGCGACGGCAGGGGAAGCAAGTGCCTCCGCGCGATGGAGCTGAGACTCCTGGTGAGCTTCCTCAATGCGGAGGAAGAGCTCGTATGCCCAGGGCATGAGAGTGCCCTGGGTCGCCATGGTGGAGAGAACGTCCTGGGGGTAATGGACGAAGACGTCCGCATACGCACTGGTGGCGCCGCGCTTGATGGTGAGGAGCGCGGACAGAGGGGGCGGAGCCGATGTGCCGAGACGACGAAGGATGTCCTCCGCCCGCTGCCAGTAAGCGGTGACTGTCTCAGTCTCCCCCATGCGCAGGGAGTTGAACTCCCGAAGCAGACGGCTGATCTCAGCGTCGCTGGACAGGCGATGGGGCCTGGTGAGGACGTGCCATGCAGCTGCAGGGTCAGGGATGGCTCCAGCGGTGAAGTCGCCGAGGAAGGGCTCCAGGGCAAGGCGGGAAGCGGGGGGGGCGACTGGGACAAGGGCGCGGACGGCGCGACCAGCGTCATACAGCTGATCGGCCTGGGTGGAGTCGTAGGGCAGGGTGTAGTAGGCCCACAGGCCCTCACCCTGCGCCCAGATCCGGAAGCTGAGCTCCCAGCTGCGGAACTGCTCGCCGCTCTGAAGTGGCGGTGGGGGTGTCTCAAAGTCCTTTTGCCTGCGGCCGGCACCCAAAGTGGGGCCAAGGACGGAGGTCACTGTCTGCCGCTGGCGCTGAGTCTGCTGCTGTGCCAGGTAGTACGTGGCAGCGGACACAGCGGGGCTAGCATGCCCTGGGGGGATGAAGGATAGCGGCGCACTGGTGGCGCTGTGTGAAGCGACCGGCTGTAGCGCTGCAAGCTGCTGCGTCAAGGCGGCAAGCTGTTGCTGAAGAGCAGCGAGAGGGTCAGGGTGGCCGCCGACGTTGCCAGAGGGCTGCTGCTGCTGCTGCTGCAAGGGCGGCGGCTGCTGC
>SZWC01006821.1:14949-26759 GCA_023375785.1 Penium margaritaceum | reverse complement strand
AAAGAGAGAGAGAGAGAGAGAGAGAGAGAGAGAGAGAGAGAGAGAGGGGGATAGATAGATATTCGTCCATGTACCATTCATTGTACATCATTTTTCAAGGCCACAAGAAACATTTACAGTGAAGTTGCACGTACACGGATTTCACTGTGAAAGGACTCTGTGTCTAGGGAGTCCCTCACATGCTTTGAAAACTTGTGGAGGGCTCCTGCAAAGAAAGGCTCCATCATCCATTCGTCAAGAACTAGAATCACGATGCCTTCACTGAGGCAACACTTGATGGCCAATGTCTTCACTGCCCTCGCAAGGCCCTTTCGTGGATGGAACGTGTTCCTCTTCGCTCGCACTCACTCCGCATCCACGAATTCCGAGCCCTTCCCATCGATGTCGCAAAGAGGCGGGTATCCGGGGCTTGTTGTGAAGAAACAGTTGAACATGGCTTTGACTGTGGTTGCTTTGGCAAAATCTTGGTACAAAAGACGAACCTTCGCAGCCATGTTCACATTTGCATTGAGATCCGGTACTTCTACACTTGCTCGCAACCCGCCTTCCCGCCTCACACAACCATGCTCACACCTAGATGTCAGAGCATCAACGAGCTGCCCTTCAAGCTCACTGATCCTCTGACGCTTCACAGAGTCTTCGGCTTCCAGTTGGTCTACCCACCCTTGAAGTACGATCAACTTCGCTTGCAGCTGGGCGTTCAACTCTTGTGTCTGATGGCGAACGTACACCTCCTGCATTAGATGGACATGAGAAAGCAAGAAAAGTTTCATGCCAACAACATCACAACAACTTGGACAGCAACATGGACCACGACGGTGACGACGACAACAAAGTGGATGGCGATAATGATGACGCCGATGACGGTGACGACGACGGCGACAATGATGATGATGTCGACAGCGACGATGGAAACAGTGACGAAGGCGACATTGACAAAGGCGACGTTAACAAAGGTGACATTGACGAAGGCGACAGTGATGAAGGCGACAGTGACGAAGGCGACAGTGACGAAGGCGACAGTGACAAAGGCGACGGTGACAAAGGCGACAGTGACAAAGACGACAGTGACAAAGATGGCATTGACGAGGGTGACAGTGACAAAGGCGACAGTGACCAAGGCGACAGTGACGAAGGCGACAGTGACGATGGGCATTGACGAAGGCGACAGTGATGAAGGCGACGGTAACGAAGGCGACAGTGACGAAGGAGATGACGTTGATGACGACGGCATGAGAAACGATGACATGACAATGACATGATTATTCCTTGAGTTGATGTGATGGACACATCTTTCATGGCTTGGCTCCAGGACCTTTCCCTCTCGACGAGACGTTGACGAAAGCGGCAGAAGACATTGAGTCGGACAAGCTTGTGAGAAGCAACATAGGGATGGTTGGGCCTGAAATCCGAAAGAAGTGCGAGGTAACATAGCACAACATCCCGCAATCGGTGCACCAAGGCGTTAAAAAAACCAGTTGTGGAGGGGCATCGATCGTGCTCTGGTGTAGCCAGGTTGCAATTCACCTGCATAATAGATGTATTGGTTGTGGATAAGGATACATACACACTGGAAACAAGACAAATGACCGTGTATGTCAGTTCATTGGCACATGACGTACCGCCTTGTACTTGGCCAGAAGCTCGTCTGCCCATGGGAAGATGTAGTGTTTCGCTATCTCTTGTAATCTCTTCGGGATATTGACGTCCATCCGTGGAAGGTAGTACGATCGTGGGTCAGGCTGGAAGCCCACCTTAACCACGAGACCTTTTCGTGGGACATTTGTCGAGTAGGACAAAATCATGTTGTTGTTTGTCCACCGACCAATGCGGGCGATATCCTCCTCGCTTGCACCGCCTTCGTCCGCTTCACGTGCACTAGTGCCTCGGAATGCATGTGTCTTGCGTGAAGACTTGATGCCGCAAGCCGCAAACAACATTGTGACAAGACCGAGGTGATACAGAGGTGACATCTTCCCCCAAATATCACCGAAGGGGAAGAAGAGATGCCAACGGAACCTGCAAAACATTTGATCATTGGGAGAAGGATGACATTATTCATTACAACAGTGATACTCATAACGATAACGACGAAGGCGGCAACGATGACGGAGGCGACGACGGCGGCGGCGACGACGACGACAACGATGACGATGACGAAGGCGATGAAGACGACGGTGGCAGCGACGGCGGCAGCGACGGCGGCGGCCATGGTAGCGGCGAAGACGACGACGACGTCAACGACGACGACGATGAAGACGACCACGGCAGCGGCGGCAGCAACATTGACGACGCAATGACGATAGCGACAGTGGCGGCGGTGGTGGTAGTGGCAGCAGTAGCGATGATGTCTCACCACTCACCAGTTTTCACGACAAGTGAAGTCGAACTTCTCCATCTGCCAGATGTCGAACATGCAGTGCATCCAGGTGAACACCTCAGCCACCGGACATCGGTGCCAATCCTTGTGTTGAGCTGTGGCAAGTACTTCGGTACGCCCATTTCGATGTGTCTTGCCCTCTTTGTCAATGAATCCTAAAAAGAACAGAGTCGTTGCTTTGATGGAGCTGTCCGCATCAGTCTCTGGAAGGTCAGGTCGGTCACTATCGGTCCAGGTTCCCTCAACCCCAGTAGTAGAAGCCTGAAACTGGGCACCTATTGGCTCATCCTCCAAACCTAGTTTCTCCTCCACATCCAGCTCGTTGTCATCGTCCCACTTCCAGTCCTCATCGGAAGGAAGGTCACGAATGTGAAGTGCGACAAATGCAAGATTACGAAGTGTTTCACCCCTACTGATCGAGGAATGTGCAAGCACAATCATGACACGTAGCATCAAGGACTCGTGGAGGATTTTCTCATCATTCTCTGCTGCAGAATGTTCAGCCTCTGCCCACAAGTGCTTCAACATTTTTTTGTATTCCGCGGCATCGTACCCGTCTGAAGCTATGCTTGCTTGAAGATCGGCAAACTTAGAAACCGCTTCCGACCCAAGGACTGAACGCGCCACAGCGGGTTTACTTCTTACAGATGGAACATGTCTCACATCTAGTGGATTACCTTCACCATACACCAAACTCTCCATACTTGAAAAGAAGTTCAAGGACTTAACCTTCCCGTTCAGCATGTTCTAAGTCTGCTCCCCTGTAACACCAAAGAACTTTTCGACTCGTTCGGCTGTGATTCTGGGACCATGAAACCACACCTCCGATGCATCTGGCCAGACTTCATCTACCCCCCCCAATGTATCTTCCAATCTCGTCCGCCTTCGTTGCATCCCCCTCAAACTCTCCTCTGGCCAAGACGTACATCTTGAATGACTAGTACACGGAGAGGTATTGACGTTGTGTTGTTGCACACTTGCAATACACAGATCTTCTCACTTCTTCCATTCTACTCTTGGTCAGGGGGGTGATGTGGAGAGTCGTAGTGGCGGAATATCCACCTTCAGCTGCAATTCCAACATAGTTCCTAAGTGTGCACACAAGCCACATCAGTCCACCCATAAAAAAAGACCAATTTTGGACACCCAGAAAGATGACACACGCATGCCAATCTGATGCATGTGCCTTGAGTAGAATCCAATTCTCCCTCAGATTTCAAGAGCAAGAACCTTTCTTGAAGAACATGGATGGAAAGTTTTCATTCTTAGTCACAATCCAAACAGATTCGCTCAATCCAGTGATGTCTTCCAGACTTCTCTATTTTTTTAACACACCTTGAGTGGTTGCAGCCGGGTACATGGAGGCCCCGCGATGACCACCTGTAGATGCGCTCGCGTGCCCCACGTCAGCCATCCTCCTTGTTGCCATCCTCCTTGTTGCTTGTACTCCAAACACCAAAAAGATGAAAATTAACAAATACTCTGCCCTCATGATCACTTCTTCTCCCTCATGGGTTTTTGCTGAAGTGGTGCTGGAGTTGTGCGCTGAAACTAGCACGCACTCTTTGTGCTTTCTCCCTGTATGTGCGCAGCAGGCTGCTCGACTCAACTCTCTGAGAGCGGTGCAACGTTCAGCTCGTGGAGGCGTATTGTTGAAGTTCGTCGTCACCAAGGAATTGCGTGCCTGTGACATGGAGGCCCCGTTTCCCTGTTTACTAGTTTTTCTATGCAGAAAAAAGTGGAAAGCAAAGACGATGAGGTTAACAAGAAGGGTATAATTTTCAGACATCATTTCACTCTCGGATTGTTGGGTTTGCGTCGCGGCAGCAGGTTTTCTTCAGTCGTCGGAAAAGATCATCGCTGGCAGTGATTCGCGTGGACATTTAACGCCAATAGAAGTGAAGTCCTTTTCTTTAAAAGACTTCTGCTTGTTCACAGGTTTCCAGTGACATTATCACCTAAAAATGGGACAAACACCAGGTTTGTTGAACTTCCTTTCGTGTTATCCATTTTCGTGTGCGAAAAAGCAGCTGGTGGAACGTTCGGAAAATTGTCCGAAAAATTGGCCGACCATCCGCATAGGCATATGCTAATGTTGGATACGTTGCTGAAAGAAAGCACAAAGGGGAGAGGTTTGCTTGGGGTCCGCGAGGTTTTCTCTGGCCTTGCCTTGACCGCGGTTGGACCCATAGGTTGTGAAAACCTGCGAAAGCCTCACGTGACAACACCTGCTCTGTTGTCACGTGATGGATAAGAAACGGGGTGAGACTAGGCAGTCTCACCCCGGCGTGTCGTTTGGCGTGACCCAAGCAGATCACGCCCCTGCGTGACCTACTTGCCCCCCCCCCCATATGTTGGGGGGCGATACCTCCACAAAGTTTCCTCCGCTCCTTCGCGGTCCCAGCGATACCTCCCAACACCATGGGATGATGACGCATGGGTAGGACCCGAGGCGGCGACACCGGCCACCGGCTCCACGCAGCCTGTGCCTGCATCACCGGCGCAGCAGGCAACAGCAGCGGTCATGGACACATCATGCGCGACACCGGCCACGGGATCCATGCAACCTGTGCCTGCTCCACTGGGCAGAGGGCGCCAGCAGCGGTCGTGCACCCATCATGCGCGACGTATTCTAGCACGTTGCCGTCGCATTCCCCTTCCATCTTTGCCTCGACTAGGGCCGGGGTCACAGGCCATCACATGGGGCTTAAGAAAATGCGCGGGAACGACAAATTTTAATCGGACGGATAGTCTGGGACGATTGACTGGCCATCACGGTCATGACATCAGCCTTAAGTCTTTCCCGCCAGTAGTTCAATTTTTATTTTTAAAACGGGTCAATGGGTAACGCGACACTCGCCATTGTGCAAAACATGCAGGTGTTATCTGATCCGAGGGCGGGTATTTTTATGAAGAATTGCCAGTTTTGCGCGATGATGACGCCGGCCCATCAGCTCCCCATCAGCCCTTTCGGTTGATGGGCGCTGATGGACAGTAACGTGCGCTGACGGGCAGGTGCAGCTCTCGCACAAGTCCATCACGATCACGGTCATACGCCATCAGTCGTGTCCAGTTTCACGACCAGTTGTGGCACTGACAATGCTGGCGCGAACGTGACGAATGTTTGGAGCCAACTACGATGGCGGTGAACGATTTGAATCTTCGCACCGGAACAGACGCCATCAGCCGGTTTTCGTCGTCAAATTTTCAACACCATTAGTGATGGCCTGTGACCCCGGCCTAGGCATGGATCCCGAATCAGCCTGAACCATCAGCCCTCTATAACCGAACAAAGCGCTCGGTAGAGAGGTTTACAGTTTTTTTCACAGAGGTTAATGTTGGGTTCTCATGGTCGGAAGTTGGGAGTTAGAAGTTATTTTTTGATCATTCTAACTAGGAACGCCACGTGCCCTCCGAAGTGGACTTCGGAAGTCGAACAACGTTCCCTTCTTAGTTTTCTTGCGCATTCCCAAGACGGCTTCCGAATGCATGCGTCTGTTCCTTTGCCGTGGATGTCGAAGCTCTGACCTGACCTTCAACGGGTGAAATGCGGGTGGTGGAATTTACACCCGCACCGCAGCGGACCCCTCGCCGGTACAACGGTTTGGCTCCGCGTCACAGGGGGGGCACTCGATCAATGAGCATACAGAAATTGGAAGTGACTTCTAAGAAAAGTATCTGTGGGCGACTGTCGATTGCAGCCGTTGCACTGATTTCCGGGAGTTAAATCGTGTACGGATACCGTACATGACTTCTGAAGTCAGCCTGACTTCGAACGCTTTCCGAGGTTCGGAAGTCGAACCTAAAAAAGCGTAACACATCGGTATTGACCCTTGCCATATGAGCATGTCGAGCCTCTTCCCGCTTTTTTAGTAACTTCTAACTTCTAAATTCCGACCAAGAGAACCCAGCATATCATACTGCTCCTTAAACTTGACGAATAGAATGTTAACAATTTAATGATCCTTAAGATCGTTCAATTTTTTTCGGGTTCAAATTAATTAGGTGGATGCTTTATTTTGTTCGTAGCGTAGAGGGTGGTCCTTTAAATTTGGCGACGGGTTATGTTCATGTCCTCGGTGATCCATGAATTCGACGATTCCCGTCCGTTGAGCGATGAGCGCGTTTTGTTTGCACGGTCCACGCTCAACGGGCGAACGCCATTGGCGAATGCGTGGCACGCAGCTAAGCTTGTACAGCCTGACTTTGGGGCAACCTGCCGCCGCCACGCTCGCGTGGAGGGCAGCGGTACATTGCTAAATTTGCAAGTTGAATGTTGAAACGTTCATAATCCGAGACCTCGTGAATATATCCAAGTCTCGCCGAATGGGTTCTATGAACGAATGGACATACTACTCTGGAAGAAAATGCACCAGGATAGACAAGAGGTCAATTAGAACCCAAAAAACAAACTTGGATGCATGATCCATTAAATTCGACTATTAGCCTTCAAAATAACTTTGGCAAACCGTTGATTTTGACTATACAATTTTTTGGACACATTTCAACGGGCAAAAAAACCATGATTATCGAAATCAAGGATCAGTAGGGTAAGTCAACACCAGCACACGTACACACGTACAGGCAGGCAGAGGATGCTCTCACAAAGGAGCAACTCGAAGTCCGGTCCCACGTAAGGAGGACGAGGTAAGTTCAACTCCAGGCCCGAGTTCGGGAGTCACGAATGTCGCGTTCGGAAGCGTTTTTTTAGTGAAGTTGTCGTGGGTGTCAAACGTCCTCACGAGGCTTTCCTGAGGTCTGGGCTGACAGAAATAGCTTCAACGGCAAAAGTGTTTTGCCGCTTTTGTGGCGTGTTGTGGGGTGTGGTTTGGGGACGAGGCGCACAAAATTTTGTGACAATTCCACAAAAAGGACCGGCTTTCGTAGGATACGAAGTGATGTTTTTTGTAAGCTTTTTGATAGTTCCGAAAAACTTTCTTTCATTCGTCGCCATTGGGATCGTTGGATCTCCAATCGCTTCGTGTTTTCAAAAACCAATGCTCAATTCGCTCAGTCTCGCAGCCGACTGGAGAGGCTGCTCGAAAGCCTCCAGCGTCGCAGTAATTCGTTGTCACTTCCCCTTGGCAAGGAAGGGATGGTGGCACGGAGCCACCAATGGTCCAAACCTTAAACCTCGCACGGTGAAAAAAAGAATGACGTGGACACAAATCTTGCGAGAATGACGCTGGGTATGGTGGAAAAAAAACTTTATCGATAATACCGGGACTACAGGCCACAAAACCGCGCAATACAGGTTCAACACTTCCTACAAAAAGAAGGGGTTCCCGAACGAGGCAACAATCGTAGCTTTTTTCATCCTTCCTGCACGCTTCTTGGCGGTTTGCGATGTGGCGAGCTGATGTGGCTCTTTGCGAGCAAGCAAAGTGCGCGCCTGAATGTTGGCAAGCGCTACTGAAATATTGACCGTGTGAACAATCTTGCATCTTTCAACGGTGTCGTACGCGGGACCCGGTAATGGCTACTTTCATCGATAAAATGGTAGAAACTTGAAGCGCCGCTCGCATTTGCATCCACTTTCATCGATGAAAATGGAACTTGTTCCTGAGTCTATTTTCATTTAATTGGATGACCGAGCAGTCGACACGCAACTGACACAAAATCTTATGGGCTACGACGCGCTTCGCATCGGGAGCGACGCTACGCGTTATGCACTCGATTCGGTGGTCGAGCAAGACAATTATTCAATTCAGCCATTTCATCAATGGAACAATTATCCGTACGTCACGGCAGAGAAGGTGAGGCATTTTGCGATGGATGTAACACACCGATGTTGTATTGTCTACGTGCGGGAAAGTCCGTCACAAACTTGTATCCACATACTACAGACTGGCCCATCGATACAAGATGCAACTTCGTGGCCCCCGAACACGGGCCAGTTGAAGTCGTCGCTTGACCGTAAAGGAGCCCGCAAACTTTTGGCGCGACGACTCGGAATTACTCCGAGTTGCTACAGACTCGAAGTTGTAGCAACTCAGGAGCAATTCCCGAGTCGCTATTCCATACTCCCGTCAACGCTCACGTCGGGAAACAGATTTCGTACATGCAGGACATACAAAATCAAGAAAAATATGTTGTTGCACACAGGTTCGTCAACGCTCGCTAACTGTCGGGGTTACTACGCCTTCCCAGGTTAGAGCACCTGGGTACCAATACCTGAATTATCCACCATGTGGAAGTTACATACATGATGAACACGTGCTTATGTGTGTTGGAGTTGCTTCATGCCAGTGTGAGGGCACCCAGAGAGGCAAATTTGGCCTCAAACGCTACATGTTATGAATGGCCTTGCAAAGTACAAGTGGTCACCCGGGGCTATCGCAACTCTCGTGCCAGACGTAGCACAACTCCCGCACACCCGAAGAGCCACACTGTAGAGTAATGTTCACTTTATGAACTTCTTTAGAGTACCATGCAATATGTCCGATTATGCTCTAACTCGACCAAGGAATACGTATGTGTGCATCTCCCAAAAAACAAAAGCAACCAAGTCTATCCTACCAACCCAAATCAGACACAAAACTCTTTCAATCTTTTTAATGACCAACATAAAAAGTCCCCCTCGACCCCTCAAAGTTTTTAAGAAGCCTATTAGCCTACTATATTTCATCCTGGTTTCTCTAAGTGGGCTAAATCACACTCGGTGTATTTTTATTTTATTTTTATGACCATTTGGACGGTATAGGATATCTTCTTTTTCGTTGTTCTGATAACACACCACTTGATAAAACAAGGTATGTACTTGTTACTTGTGCACAAGTGTGACTTTTGTCCAAGAGCCGAAACTATATTGTGGAAGACGCGACACCAAAACAGCACATCGTACATGTTCACAAAAGAAACATGAGTATTATTCCAAACTAAATAACAACTTGATAACATGTATGAAAGTGGCAACATGCTACTCAGATCTCAATATTCCTCCAATGAAATGGTAAATGTCTTTAATACTATATTCAAAACATTGGTATTGAGCAAAAAAAACAACCCAAAATCTTTGAAACCATTGAACGTAAAGTAAATGTTCTAAAGCAAATCACTGAATCTATGACCCAAAATCACCAAAACCTGTTCATCTAACCCCACAACATGAGCTTCACTCTTGTAAAAATTTGTAGTTAATGTCATGGTTTTGTAAAAATTGATGTTGCCTTACTCAACCGCGTGCACACGTTACTGTGTGCCTTAATCACCAGAACTTAGCCTTTCCACTTAAGGTGGAAACTGGAATGCAACATATACGTGCCACAAATGTATTATTAAATGGTACAACTAAGGTTGTGTTGCCAAGAGAATATGAACATTTTATATTTTATTATCAGAAGGAGGATCTATGCAAGTGTTTTGAATGGGGGACAAGTATATGTACACATTTTTAAAGGGAAGGTTTTCTGTGTCATTCATGTGGTGGCAAAGTTCTTGTACTCATGTACGGACCAAATAGAATTGTATTCTACTTTCAAAACTAGACTCAAATTGTAACATTATTTGTTAAACAATCCACCCTTTTGTGTACTTATAATGCTAATTGAACATGTGTCTTTTGGTGTGATGTGACCTTGTGCGTTTAGTTTGTACTGAAAAACCATCACCAGGGGCCTTAAATTTTCAAAAACTAGAAAAATTAAAAGAAGTAAAAAAATTAAGAGCTTTGCTTCGTTACATGAAATTTCGTGTTTAGTAATTCAAGGATGAAGTTTCTTTTGGTTATTGTGAGGTATTCATCCTTTTTTTGGATATAAAATGTATTGGAAGAAGTCCACCGATGGTCTTGGCAGATGGCCGATCTTTAATGTGTTGTTGGTTCCATGGGCTTTGAGGTAGTAGCCATTGACAATCATAATATGTAATGGATACTACTATTTAATATGGATGGGCATAAGATAGAACTTTGAAATATGAAGATAAGATACTAAATTGTTATTCACAAGGTTGTATTTCTTATAAAGATTTGTAAAATCTGGATGGATGAATTTAAACTGAGTTTGAAGAGACAAGACATTGTTTATGGAATGTGAAATGATCATTCAAATATACATGTCACCAGAGGTTTGAGTGAATAAACCTTAAACGTGCTACGAGGATGTATGTACAAGTATGGTGTAGAGCCAAAGGACGCCCACCTTGAGACTAAGTGCCGAACTTATTTAGAATGCCTACACAGTCACAAGATTACACTAAAAGAGGCGCAGACTATTTCTAGGAGGTGTTTTCTAAGGCACTCGCTTGTAGTATAAGTGGCTAATTCATATAGAGGTAGACACTAGAGGTAGTTACTAAAACATGAATAAAGACATTAAGTCGAATAGAAGCAATCTAAAGACACATCAGACTGAATGAACGTAGTTCATTAAGTACCAAAGAGGCACCCCTGCTCTGCCACGTCAAGTGGACCGTCACTTGAGGTGGCTAGGTCATTGTACAACAATGTGAGAAGCTATATAACCACCTTAGTAACTGAAGTGTTACGTGGAGAGGTTACGAGGTTCATGTTAGTTGATGGTGACTAAAGGATCATCTGGATGTTGTTTTTCCTTGAATTTGAAGAGACAGTTGAAATTTGAGGAGTCAATAGAAATTGAAAGCTCATAAAGAAATGAAGATACCACCTGACAAGAGGCCAGTGAAGAAGGATGTTGACCAACCTGGAAGCTTAACGATCATTACCTCTTCCAAGGAACTCAAAGGTCATCTAAAAAATAGAGAGACAAGAATTTGAGCCTCGCCCCTCACAATTTTCTCATATAAATTATTAAAATCCTTCTGTAATAAAAAATAAACCCACAAATGATTTAAACCAAAACTTGGTATTTTTCAAAACTAGGTATTTTCAACATTTCCATTTGAATTTTTTGAGTTTTCAAATATTTATTGATTTGGTTGTCAAATAGAATATTTTCACTGTCCTATCATGCAGCATCTTCTTATAGCAAGCATGTGGGGTTGAGGGATGTTGCATGAAGAATTCCAGAATGAGTGACATGTTTAATTGAATCAGCATGTGAAAAGGAGTGCGGAGATACCGCACCACGTGTACTGTTTCCCCCTCCGACACATCCTTCCACACTTTAGTATAGTTGTAGTTGTTACACTACCTTCATTTTTTCCTTATCACAACCAAAAGATCCTTTGTCATCGGCGATAACAACATATCAAAAAAGAATATGATCTTTTTCTTCACACATTGATTCTTCTCTTGTTTTTTTACTACTAATAAGTATTCACACGGGGAGCCCGATTCGGATGATGCAAGGTCAGAGAAGCAAGGAACCACCCACCTGTCGAATTCATTTGTATGACAGACTATCCCAAATACGTGGATAATTAAACAAAACACATGCATATTCTATCAGATTTAATATAGTAGTTTGTCTCACTCTTCTCTCTCTCTCTCTCTCTCTCTCTCTCTCTC